>JAJEJO010002325.1:0-304849 GCA_020662805.1 Glaucomys volans
TGTCCTGTTAGCCTCTTGTATTTGATTTTCCATTTCATTCTTCAGATTTGGGAAATTTTCTAATATTATTTCATTGAACAGAGTATTCATTCCTTTGGTTTGTATCTCTGTGCCTTTCTCAATCCCAATAATTCTTACATTTGGTCTTTTCATGATGTCCCATAATTCTTGTAGGTTTTGTTCATGAAATCTTACCATCTTTTCTGTTTGGTCAACTTTGTTTTCAAGATTAATATTTTGACTTCAGGCTCTGTCATTCTGTCTTCCAGGTGATCTAGCCTGTTGATTATGCTTTCTATTGAGTTTTTAATTTTGTTTCCTTCATTTCAAGGATATCTGTTTGTTTTTTTTCAGAATCTCTGTCTCTTCATTGAAATGATCTTTTGCTTCCTGCATTTGTTATTTTAACTGTTGATTTGTGCCATCATTCATTGCTTGCATTTGCTCTCTCATCTCATCGTTTCCTTCTCTGATCATTTTAATTGTTCACATTCTGAACTCCCTTTCTGACATTTCTTCTGCCCTGTTGTCATTGGATTCTGTTGATGTACCATCTAGCTTTGTTTGGGACCCTTTCCTCCCTTGTTTTCTCATGTTTTTCATGTATCTTCCCTTCTATCAGTGAGAATCTGAGGTATTGCAGTTTCCCCCCTATAGATTGACAGTGTCCCTGCAGGTTTCCAGTACCTCACATGGGTGCTCTAGGCTGGGGTTCCAGGTGTGAAAGTCTCACACATCTGCACTGAGCTAAGCCTGATATCTGCCTCTAGGCCTACCTGCCCGGCCTGGACATCTTTCAGGGCTCTGTTTGGCTGGCAGGTCCTAGACCTGTGGGCTAGTTTCCTCAATGCACAGAAGACTCATGAGGGTGTCCTAGGCTGGCATCCCAGGCATGGAAGTCTCTCATGTCTGCTTGCTGTGCCATCCTCCCTGGTGTGGAAGTCTTAGGTGTCTGCACTGGGCTGAGCCTGATGTTTGTCAGAAACATTTTTTTAAAATCTATAATGCTGAGTCTCCTTAAATATTATTGTGATTTTTTTCTCACAGCCCTGCATGTGGGTGTAGTCCTGAGCATTTTAGGTGTCTCCAGAGCGATAAAAATACTTTATAAAGATGAACTTTTTGCAGGAGTATCAAAAAGAGAAGAAACTCAGAAATGTGACATTCTGAGATTTTGCAGTTATTATTTTACTCATTGCTTAATTCTAACAAATTCTAACTTGAACTCAAATGCTTAAGGCTCAGAATTAATGAGTGTAGATAGAAAAAAAAGTGCAAAAAGAGTCTACAGGATAGTCATTGGATCAAGACAAATAATCTTCAAGAGCAATCAGAATTACTTTTTAATGCAGTCACATTCCTGATATGTAAGAAAGTAAATCTAAAATTTGGTTGGAATTTGTAATGTTTCTACTTAATAAATAATTACTGAGTTATTTGCAAGTTCCAACTAACATGCCTAATAAACAATACCTGCCTTTAATTTTGCAGAGTTCAATTTTTAATCACTATTTATATTCACTGAAGTAACTATGTGGACAAGTGAATACTTTTTACTTTATGAATTTTCACTGAATCATGTTTCATCTCAAAACACAGGTTTTACAGTATTAAAATATAAAATTACCAAAAGTAATTTCATATATATTATAACTTTATTATTTAGTAGTTAACCAAAACTTCTCTTATTTAAAAATATTTTTATTCAGGCTTATGGTTTAATGTATTTTCTCAAAAATCTTTTATTTATTTTAATCAAAAATATGCAAATAAAATGTAAGAACTTTTTCAAACAGTTTGAAGGAAGTTCAGATTAAATCAGCAAAATATCTGAATTATGAGTCATTTTACAAAGATGTTATCACTTTCCTTTCCACTATGGGCAGTCACTTGAATTTAGGTTCAAGTTTTCTGGATACTGGTGGGGAGAAATATGGAAGCAGAGAGATGACACAGCCCAACCTGAAAGGAAATATGTCTCATTTCTCATCTGCTAATGACTGGTTTTCATTGCTCAGACTGACATATGCTCAACCAACACACATTTATTCACCCAATTCATTTAGGAGCATGCCTGTGTTCTAGGTGCTATGGTTAGATGGAGAAGTGAAAACCCATCAATTAACAAGTACAACTTAAACCTACCTAAAATGTCTGTCATTGCTAATTGCTATGAAGAAAATAAGGCAGGTGGGAAGATACAGGATGACAGGCATACTGATTAGGAGTCTGAGAAAGCTTTTCTGAGGCTGTGGCATTTAAACCACTCCTGAAAGAAAGGAAAAGTGTGAAATACAAGTATGTGGGAAATACTCTGAAATAATCTATTAGAAGGTCCTAATCCCAAATGACCTCAGTGATTTAAGGAATGGCTGGTAGAGCCAAATAGTTTGAGCTGAATAATGTGGTGGAAGAAATGAGCCTACTTTATTGTCTGAATTTTAGGGGCAAGGGTGCAACTAGAGATACATGTTTGAGAGTCAAATTTTCTTATTTTTCAAATGAGGGCATTGATGTGAGGAACTGAAGCTCATAATAATTGAGAGACTTATCTATAATTGATGTACTCATGTAAAGTTTATATCATTACAATAATACAAAAAGAGAAAATAGACCACTGTAAAGAACTTGAGACAGAGGTAGTAATTATAATTGTAGAAAAGCTTTCCTTTAAATCCTCTGTTACATATGTAGCAACAGGTATTATGAATAGTACGGGTGATTGTTTTAGGAATATAATCCAAAAAATAATTCAAACTTCTTTGAAAATTCATTCAAAAGTATGGATTTATGATACTTAAATTCAAATTACCCATTTTTTTGGTATTCAATACTTAATTTAGACATTTTAGTGTTTCATCTCTTGAAAATAGGAAATACTAAAAGTTCAGCTAGGTACATTATTGAGATCTTAGAGCTCATCATAAAATATAAGCAAAATGGAATATTATTGAAGACAAATTCTAGGAATGCTCTATAACTCAAAACATTAAGATAAGGATTTAGATCAGTTTTAAATACAACATCAAAAGATTTGATAAATATGTAGTGATATTTTTAGTGATGGCAGAAAGCAATGAGAGAGAGAGAGAGAGAGGAAGCAGGATGAGTGCATAAGTGTCATAAAGGTTTTAACTAAATGTGTCCATGGAATAAATGAATAATTGTCAAAGGAAGAAGCCCTGGTGGTACAAACGATAACAGTATCTTCAAAATAGAAATGGATAATCCCATGAAGATTTAAAGTGTTATTTAATTAAAGGTTTTATATATCTGGTTATTCCAAAATCTGTGCAATGCCACTGCTAATTAATTTTAATATTTACTCTTTCACACAGACAAGGGCGTGCTAGATTTCTGGTGGCAGGAGATGGCGTGAGTACTTCAGGCAGAATAAACTGTTCAGCCAATAGAAAAACACCATTAGCTAAAATCACTCAAATATAGCATCGTTTAGCCACCTAGAATATGTTCCAGATATTTTAAACTTTATTGCAATTTGATTTACTAAGGCAGGGCAAAATGTTACTCTACTCAATAGCGGATACATCAATTGAAAGAATAATTGGATTTTAACATAAAAAGAAATTGTGACTATTTGAAAATTTAAGTAAATAACTGATATATATGTGTTCAGATTTCTGAAACTTTTGCTGGTTTTTGTTTTTTGTTCATTTTTTAAAATTATAATGTTCAATGTTTTTTGGTATATAGGTCTATGAATTTCAACACACACATAGATTTGCATAACCACCAATAGAATTAGGAACAATTTAAAAATTTTGCCCATTAAACATGCTTTCTCATGTTGCCTTTTCTACCCATACCCTTCCTTTATTTCTAATCCCTAGAAATCACTAAACAGTTCTCAGTAACTATAGGATTGTGTTTCTTGTAAGTCATTTTTCATTTTCCATATATGCATATAGGGCAGCATATTAAGACATTGTCAACTTTTTGAAATTCACAATGCCAAATGTGTATGTTGTTTTCTTTTTAAAATTTACTAATTTTGATTCATTGTACACAAATGGGATACAACTATTGTTTCTCCGGTTGTGCACAAAGTAGAGTCACCCCATTTATGTAATCATACATGTATATATGGAAATGATGTTTGTCTCATTCTGTTATTATTCTTATCCCCCTCCTTGATCCCACTCCCTTTTTTTCCCTATGCAATTCATCCCTCCTCCATTCTTGCCTCCCTCCCACCCTGCATTATGTATCATCATTCACTTATCAGAAAGATCATTCAGGCTTTGGTTTTTTGGAATTGGCTAATCTCACTTAGCATGACCATCTCCAACGTCTTCCATTTACCTGCAAATGCCATCATTTTATTCTTCTTTATGGCTGAATAATATTCCATTGTGTATATATACCACAGTTTCTTTATCCATTCATCTATTGAAGGACATCTAGGTTGGTTCCACAATCTAGCTATTGTGAATTGAGCAGCTATGAACATTGATGTGGCTGCATCTCTGTAGTATGCTGATTTTAAGTCCTTTGGTTATAGGCCATGGAGTGGGATAGCTCAGTCAAATGGTGGACCCATTCCAAGTTTTCTAAGGAATCTCCATACCGCTTTCCAGAGTGGCTGCATTAATTTGCAACCCCACCAGCAATATATGAGCGTATCTTTTTCCCCACATCCTCACCAAGGCCTATTGTTGCTTGTATTCTTGATAATAGATGGAATCTTAAATTGATTTTGATTTGCATTTCTCTTATTACTAGGGATGTTGAACATTTTTTCATATATCTGCTGATTGCTTGTAGGTCTTCTTCTGTAAAGTGTCTTCACATTTCCTTAGCCCATTTATCAATTGAGTTATTTATATTCGTGGGGTAAAGCTTTTTATAGTTCTTTATAGATTCTGGAAATGAGTGCTCAATCTGAAGTGTGTGTTTTGAAGATTTTCTCCCAGTCTGTAGGCTCTCTCTTCACATTGTTGATTGTTTCCGTTGCTGAGAAAAAGCTTTTTAGTTTCAATCTATTCCAATAATTGATTCCTGTTTTTATTTCTTGTGCTTTGAGGGTCATGTTTAGGAAATCTGGTCCTAAGCCCACATGATGAAGATATTATTTTCATTTACTTTGCAAAAGCATTTTCCTGGAGTGTGTGTTAACTACAATGTTATTTTTTCCAATTTTTTTAAGTGTGTACATATTTGTATACATAAATAATAACTTTTTACTATTTTTTTTAACTTGGAACAATTATATTAAAGATGAATGAAGAAAATGGATCCCCAGTTTATGAAAATTCACCTTATTTTTACTTTATTTGGTCTTTTTTTTCCCCACTAAGAAAGGTATGCATTTTTTTTTTTTTTTTTTGATAAGGAAAGATTTTCTTCCATGGAAACAGACTGCTGTTCACAAATATGGCTTTTTGTGTGTATGTGTGTTGTTCCATATTTATGTGCATTATCTCATTCCTCAGAGTTAAATAAAGTTTAGAGATTAGAGAGGAACCCATGCATATTATAGTCATTTTTCATAGAATTTAGGCTTCTGACCCAAAGTTAGGTCAACCCCCTTCCACAAAGGCACTTCATCGACCCCTTCAGGGAGGTCACTGGCATCTTTGCCCTGCTCCTTACATGAGAATGAATCCCTACTGCTCTCCATAGCTACACTTAGCCTTCACCTATTTTCAATTTAAAGTGTCTGTTGTCTTGTAGTTCCCCCAGAAAGAGAAAGTACATTATATCTTTTTATCATTTTGTATTTTGGGTAATTTTTGAAAGAAGTTGTTACAGTTTAGGTAGTAGGTGTCTTCCAAAGGCTCATGTGTGAAACAATGCAGGAAAGTTTAGAGGTGAAATGACTGGGTTAGGAAAGCCTTAACCCAACAAGTGCATTAATCCTTTAATAAGGATTAACTGGGTAGGAAGTGTAGGTGGGTAGGGTGTGGCTAGAGGAGGTGGGACATTGGGGTATTGCCTGTAGGGTATATATTTTTGTCCTTAGTGAGAGGATAAATTGCTTTCTGCTTCCTGGTGCAAATTCTGAACGCATTTCTTCTGCCACATCTTTCTGCCATGATGTTCTTCTTCACTGATGTGGCTCAGAGCAATGGAGCTGGCCATCTATAGACTGAGATCTTTGAAACCATGAGTGTCAAACAAACTTTTCCCCTTCTAAAATAGCTTTTGTCATGTCATTTAGCCACAGGAGCAGAAAAAGTTGACTAAAACAAAAGGATGGAAGATCTGTTAATTTAAGATCCTGATCTCCAAACTGAACATACAAGAAGCAGCATTTCTCCAAAAAGCTTCCAAATTCCCTCACAAGGGACCAACTCATAGAAATTTCATCTACATCATGTGGTCTTGGTCTGGAAGCACAGTTCTTGCTTATAACCCATTTTTTATTGTTTGAGGCTATAGTTCTTCCGGAATGATATGTATAAGTACTTCCACTTAATAGCATTTTATAAACACCAGATTCTCTCCTCTTACCCACAAATAGGGAAAATGTAGAGTGTGTGCAGAGAGATCTCTACTTATTAACCAGGGAAGTACTGCACCAGATTTCATTTTCTAAGTCATCTTGTTCAAAAGCACTTAGATACACATCTAGTTACAAATGCACTCTCTAAAGCCTCATCTGAAGTATTTTATCACAATTAGCTCTTGTGGTTCATTCACACTATGCAGATAATGCCAGAATCTTCACAGTGCTTTTTAATTAAAAAAGGGACTGTAAATGATATATAATAACCAGGCAGTTGACACAGTAATTACATTGTTATCATTGGTTCTCCCAAGATTTTTATAATAGATGCTGAGATGTCCCAAGAACCTACTTTGTAACAGTATGTACAATAAGACTAACTCAAATAAAAAGAGTTCAACACAGCAATTACTTCCTTTTCAGGGAAATTATATGGCCCTTTAGCTAATATTTTTAAAATCTGTAATTGCACTATTTTTTTTTTCCTGTGTGACTCAATAACAACTTACAATAATCATCTGTTTGAAGTCTTGAGCGAAGTTGTTCTATAGACTTTGGAATCATTTGTAGCATTGCAATGTTCAATGTTTTTGACAAGTAGTAGCATCAAATATTCCTTTACAACAATCTGAAAAACTCCTTATCCTGCTACTTCCAGCATTAATAGATGCATATATGCTATACATACTTGCACATATATGCATACAAATACATACACATATACACATGAGTATATGTCAGAGCTCTAATACATAAAAATCATGTAAAATATGATTATTTTGTTTTGTTTTCTTAAAAATATACAAATGTCCAGTGATTATCCTCTGGCATCTCCTGAGATGGATAATTTAAAATACAATATATCATCCATATTATAATTTTAAGAACTTGCATTCTTGACCCCCAACTCTGGCATAATTTCATTCAACTACTACAGTGATCATGTCATTCCACACTTAATGTATTTAAATCATCCTTGGTGCTATTTGTCTAACAGAGCATTCAGCCACCAAATGTTTTCCTCTTACCTTACTTCCCTCCTCTCTCATTTCTTCTCTTCATAGTCCATTTCTAAACTCAACTTTGCTTTTCTCTTCAAAGGCACACATTTGCTTTGAATACTCCTACAGTTTACCATCTTCACATTTCACTGTCTTCATTTCCTTTTCCTTATTCTCTGTAGTTAATCTTTTAAGAGTCAGCTCCTGTCCCAAGTCACTTGTGAAGTGTTCAATGACCTATCACCTCCCAACATGTCCTCTCTCTTGAGTATCTCTTTAACGTGTTTTACTTTGCAATGTATGCTCATCTTTTCATGTGTATTTCTTCAATTACATTATGATTACATATAAAGCAGACCCACATTTACTTTTCAGTCACAAAGCATTCTATGCACTTGTTCTTTTGAATGCAGTTGATTGATTCATGTGGGGCAATTTTCTTTGTACAGGGCTTAACTCATGATAATGTCTTAATGGTGGTATTTAGAGTAAAAGTCCAGATAAAAACTTTCCCTTTAGTCTTACATTCAATTTTGCATCTAAGCATAAGATTAATTCTGAACACAGCTAAAAGTACCTATAAAAGTAGTAGATAGGATTCCTGGAACACAACTGATGCAAGGGTATCTTCCTGTTGACATCACTCTTTGTCAGAACAATTAAGAATTAGAAATAAATTTTTAACATTTTAGGAGTGCTTACGCAGGCCATAATGGTCATTTGTTAAGTGGACAAGTTTAGGGTCAGAGTCATGAATCCCCTATTCATTTGCTATATAGACTTAGAAAATACGTAAATTTCTCTGAACTTTACTTGTATGAGTCACCTCAGGCTACTCTAACAAAACACCATAGACTGGGTAGCTGAAACAACAGACTGATTTCTCTCAGCTTAAAAAGCCACAAAATTTTCTGGTGGAGCGACTTCTTTCTGGCTTACGGATGGCTGCCTTCTTGCTGTGTTGTCACATGGAAGAGAGAATAAATTCTGGCTTCTTTTCTCCATAGAAGGCCACTAATTGTTTTATGAGAGCCCTAAACTCATGACCTCATTTAAACCCAATTTTATTCAAAGGTCCCACCTCCAAACACTATCACATAGCTGGTTAAGGCTTCAACACAGGAATTTTGGGGAGACACAACATTCTGCCCCTAACAGTACATATCTATTAAATGAAAATGAGGGAATCCAGGGAAAATCTTTAAGGAGGGCCCGAGGCACCCTGGCACAACCTTATCCAATCTCTACTTCATGTCCTTCCACTCCTGTCTTTGATCACTCCCCTCTGGGCACTGTGGTCTCTTCAGTCTTATTAGCACAGTGTTACTCTTACAGTTCTGCCAGGAAGTTCCCAGGTCTCTAAACTGCTGGCTTCTTCATCTTTCACAGATCATGTTCAAATTTCACCTCCTAAGCCTTCTCTTTCTAATCTTACTAAAAGACATTCCAGATTTATTCTGCTCATTATCTTTATACCACCTACCACTTGATATTTCCCGGTTCATGCACTCTTTACTTCTGGACTGCCTTCTTGATAAACTGCATGATAGCAGAGACGATGTGGCTGAATACCCAGGGTCTAAACCAAGTATGGCACAGAAGGAGCATACAGTAAATACTTGTAGAAGAACTACCTAATGAACTAAGAAGTTAAATTTTACTATGTCACATAGAAGCATGTAATAAATGGTACCCTTATTAATGTTTACATGTATTAGGATTAATTGATTCAAACTTTAACAAAAGAAACAAAATAGGTGTGTTTTAATCCTGAAGCTCAAGGAATATGATGAAAATTTTGAAATAAGAAAGATATTTCCATGTGAACCTATTTGGTTCTTGGTGTTTTGTTCAATTAATTTTATCTTCCTTTGTTAGTTACTGTGATGGGCTGACATATTTGACCCCATGGAAATGTCATAGGCCAAGCTATATGGTAACGACCAAACAGTAAATACTTGTACCTCGAGACTCCATGTTATGAAGGAAATACGTCTCCCATGGGAACATTCCTTCTCTGTACCCATCATCAGTTGCTTATCCTGACATGTTTGGCAACACAAAATGGCAGTTCTTAAATAATAAAAAATTGTTCTCTTTTTGATCCTTATTTTTCCTAAACAATGTACCATGTCAACAGTGATTATCTAGATGTTAGTAACCATTCTTTAGTTTGTACATGAGTAAGGTCATTTTGACCCATTTCTCCTTCTGCTTATGATTTTACATCTCATGATGCTAGTTAATAGTTTTGAATCATAGCAACAGACACTTATGATTGATGTACTGGTTTATGGTATAAAAAACTCTGCAACCCTGTGTTCAGGGCTGTTCTCCCAATAGCCATTTTTGGGGCGTTGTGTGAGACAGTCAGCCAGCTGGCTAATAAAGACTCTCAAATTTGCACTTATCAGTGGTGATCAATCTGTTCTTAGGTTGCACCCCACAACAGTTACACATGCAAAATTTTACAGTAAACATATTTAGTTATCAGTGATATGTAGGTGAATATTTTTACATAAATGGTTAAAATGGTTTGGATCTGTAATATGTAACTACATTTTCTCATGAAATAAAATAAACTTCAGAAACTTAAGGGAAACCAACAGTCTATATATTCACTATTGGGGTAAGGAGTGAAGACAGAGCATAACATCAGCATCATGTGTTACAGAAATTAATGCAATAAAGCACCACTGCACAGCATTGATGTACTTCCACCACCAATTTCTCTCCCATGATAAAAACAACATGCTCCTATGTGCACATCTTATAATTTTCCTTCCTGTCTCTGTTCATAATCTCACTCATTTTCTCAACTTTCCATTTTCCGTTATTTTTATTTTATCTTTTCAAAAATAATAAATAAATATGGATGCTATTAAATAAAAGAGGCTGAGAATATTAACAGGTAAAATAAAAGAAAATAAGTCCTTAATGCCACCTTTCTTACACCAAACAACCATAACTTTCAGTTTTGTACCATCTCCCTGGTTCAATAACTAGAATTGTAAAGTACAATTTGTCCTAATTCTCTTATTTATTGCAGGTATAAACATGAGGTTAGGTTTTTTTAGCTTACCTTTTGAAATTACTCCATTAAGAAGATGAGCTTGTTTAATTGTTTGTTCCCTGTTATATTCATAGACTATAAAAACACTTCCAACACAAAAATATGTTATTTTTTAAATGAGATATGTCATCCTTGAAGTCCACATACTAAATACCTCTCTGTTGGATGTTAGTAATCACTTTCTTGCCTGACAAATTCACAATACCAGGTACATAGTTTCAGGTAAGAAATGGATGTGAAAATGAATAAATTCTCTGAAAAAACTATTATATCTCTCCTTATATCTCACTGTTTCCCTCCATCAGTACTTGGCATTGGTCAAGTATTTCTTCTTGGTCATCAATAATGTATAGCAAATTTTCACTTCCATGCCAGTGCATGCACCATGGTCTTCTACAAACTCTAACTCACTCCTTCCCACAAAGGAGCTCTAGTATTATTATAAGTTCCCAGGTTAATTCTCATATTTTCTCAAGAACAATCTTCAGACAAATAATTCCCTGATCCAGAATTAACTACATTTACCTTTATGGCTTTAGAGCACTGATGACTTCTATGTCAGCATTTATCTCACCAAACAATTGAAATTCATTTTTACAAATCTTAAACATATGAAATTTATAAAATTAACATGTTATAAATTGATTTTCTACATACACCTAGCAACCTTTAATCATACTGGCTAAAAGATTAATATTCAAATTTGAAAAGTTAGCAATTATGTAGGAACAGGGAGCTTTTGATTGATAAGGCAAGATGTGATGAAACACATCAAGTAGGCATTTGAGAGAGGGACACTGTAATTTTTAAAACAGACCATTCCATCATAAAACTATAAAAAATATAAAAAATATTAGAACCTCAGCAAGAGTTCACAAAAATACTTGAAGCACAACTGATAAAATTGAATGAAAAATAGGTAATTCAACAATATGAGTTGGAAAGAATATTCCCCTTTATAAACAGAAAATTAGAAGGAAGAGCAACAAGTGAACAGCAACACTATAAACCAATTGGACAGGGAGATAGAGAGCTCCACCCAAAAAGAGCAGGATGAACTTTTCTCTCATATTCATGTGGAACTTCTCCAGGACAGACCATAAAACAAGCCTCAATACATTTTAAAATATTAAAATAGCAAAAAGTTAGCCTTCCAAGCACAATAGAATTAATTAGAAATCAATAATGGAAGGAAATGTTAGAAATTAAAAATATTGTGGACGTTAATGACAGCACACTCCAAAATAGTCAATATATCAAAGAAAAATATCATGAGGAAATTAGAGATTAAAAGGGGACGGCATTTGGGGGAGTAGAAAGGATAGTAGAGTGAAACAGACATTATTACCTCATGTACATATATGATTCCATAACTGATGTGATCCAGAATATGGACAATCAGAAAAATGAGAAATTACATTCCATTTATGAATGATCTATCAAAATGTATAAATGCATTCTACTGTCATGTACAATAAAGTAGAAAAAATAAAAATTAATAAAAATTCTGCCCTACAACTGTGGGATTCAATTTTACAAAGCGGTGCTTACAGTGAAATATGTAACTATAAACAGTTTTATCCACAAAAGAGAATAATCTCAAATCAATAACCAAGGCTTCCATTTCAAAATACTGTGGGAGGAAAACAAACTAAACACAAAAAAAAAAGCAGATAGAAAAAAATAATAATATAGGGTCTGGTGAAATTAAATGAAATAGAGAATAGGAAAAACAGTGGAGTTACTGAAAAAATTAAAAATTGATTCTTTGACAAAATCAGGAAAACTAACAGGACTGTAGCTAGACTGACTGAGGAAAAAAGAGAATAAATTAAAATTATTAAAATCAGGAGCAAGAGAAAGGGCATTGCTATCAATATTACAGAAATAAAAATCAGTAGAAGAAAATATATGATGATAAATTCAATAACATAGATGAAATGGACAATGGGTATCAAGATATGCACTACCAAATCTTACTCAAAAAGAAATAAAAATTATATGCACACTTACAAGGGAGAATGGAAGAGTGATCAAAGATGTACCCATATAGATAAGCCCACGTCCAGAAAACTTCACTAGTGAATTCTACCACCATTTAAAGAACTCTCAGTAATTCTTCAAAAACTATTCCAAAAGTTTGAAGAGGGCAGCATTATCCCATTACCAAAAGCAAAGATATCACAAGAAAAGAGAACTATACACACTGTCCCTTATGAACATAGATGCAGGATACTAAACAAAACAGTAGCAAACCATATTTAACAGTATATAAAAACACTATAAAACATGATCAAATATATTGCCAAGAAATGCAATATTGGAATATAAGGAATTATAAAAGTTTAAATATATAATGAATTTAGAAAGATTATCCAAATTCATAGTTAAGAATTTGATTCATCAAAACTTAAATAAAACTTGTACCTTGCTATTATTATTAATTATAAGCATTCTAATACATTTTGAATACTGGAAAAAGTGAATGTAAATGATTTAACTGAAACATTTTTTTCCCACTAGTCCTATAACATTGTGTCTCAGAATCCCCTTCAGTTTAGTTTATTTTAGAACATCATTTTGCACTTTAAGGACACCTTAACCTTGCTTACTATTTTAATTTTGTGTAAATATTCAACATACCTGCTTACTCAAATTGATCTTCCTGAAATTTCAACTCAGAGAAAACTTTAGTATAGCAATCCTTATGTCAGGGTCACCCTATCTTAACAACTGAAGCTTTGGAGTAATTTTTTATATTGGGGTATGTGATTCTTCCAAATTTGCTTTTTTCGGGATTGTTTGGATATTATGATTGTATGAATTTCCAAATGAATTATAATATCAGGTTGTCCATGGCCACAAGGAAAACAGTTAAGAATGCTTATGTTGAATTGGCAGATTAAGGTCTATGGCCATCTTAAACAATGTAAGTTTTCCAATCAGAAAAGTGTGATTTTTTTCCCATTTATTAATATTTCCTTTAATTTTTCTAACACTCTATTGAAACCACCATGTTTTTCATACAGACAGACTTTCCCCAATTGGTAAAGTCTCCCTTATGAATTTTTACAATGAAAACTCCAATCCTTTATTTCATTTCATTGGTCTTATACTGGATTCATACTGCATCAGTGACAACAAAATCTCTAGCAACTGTCCACAGGAATGGGCATGCTGGCAGCTTTGAATTTATGTCAATATATTTGACATATATTATCAATGCCACCGGCTGCCAGAATCTTAAATACATTCCCTGATCATCTACTTAATCCAATGATAATGTTTTCCATTTCATAAAACCAATTATTACAGAGTGATAGTTCATCTAAACAGCATGAATAAATATGAAATGCATTTCCCTCCTGGTATTGCCATGACTTACTCCAATAGCATTATAAAACTGATACCAAAAATAGCTGAAATATTTACATATTACTCACATGCTTTGATCTAGGATCTTGAGAGGAGCACCTGTAACAAATGAATTCAAATTTATATTATGACAGTTTTAAATACTAGTTGAGAAGTTGTGTGCTTAGTCATGGAATTGAGAGCATAGTTGGAAACATCATCTTCCAAATTATGATGGTAATCACTTTCCATCATTCATAATAAATTGGGTTTTTCCTGTTTTGTATTTGTGTCTATTTTCTACAGAGATCCCTTGGTAGTCTTAGGTGTCGGTGTCTACACTCATAGACAGAAATTGTTCATTTTTCTGTAATGACTTGCAATGGCAGAGCCTACATCATAATTTCTGCTACAGAACTCTGATGCCACTATTCACCCATTAGGCACCAGATGCATTTGGCCTGTTGAGCCTTTCACACATTTTGAGGCACTGAATCTAAAAAAAAATGAGTTTGTTTACTGTTTTGCCATTTGTTTCCTCCTATTCTGACCAATGCTCATTTATCAGACATTTGTTTCCCCTTAAATACAACTCCTAAGTGTTGCTACATATTAATTCTTCTCTTAAGGAAGCTCTTTACTGAAATGGAACTCTACTCTAAACCTAAACTGCAAATTTGACACTATACAGGTTAAGTAAGTGGAGCAATGATCAAACAGGGAGATCTTGGTTGTAATAATAATTATTATAGCTGCTTTACATTTGTCATCTCATTGATTCTCCAAATTGTGAAACAATGCAAAAGGAACATTGTCAAAATGTTTTGCATTTAATTAAATTACACTAAATACTTTATTAGAGAAATGCTTCCTTTACCAAAGCAGTAAAAATCTCTCTTTCTTGGTGGCAAATTCCAGGGAACTTTGAAAGAAAATATGAAGGTTGAAAATAAAAAAAAAAAAAAAACAGAATTAATAGTTCATGTTCACTACAAAACAAAATGTATAACAATGGAACTTAATAAAAAAAATTTTAATAGATGCAATCTAGTGCTTACAATTATATACTGCTTCAAAACTGAAACCTCATATTCATGAAGTTAATATATGAAATTGGCCTAGGAAGTTAGTAAAGGTATTTACTGAACACGAGGAACATAACTCCTAAAGAGGCAAGTATGGAAATATAGAAGCCATTGATTACCACACTATAAATTACCTATGTTCTTGAGGTTATTTACACGTATTGCATCTGTATGCAGAGACACTACATACTGGTGAATCACTGTACTCCTATGTTCTCCTATAGTCAGTGATGCCATATTCATAGTTTGAAATTTGCTAGAAAGGAGTATTTCTACCACCCAAATCCACTAACACTGTGAATTGAGGCTATTTTTGCTTGGAGAGTCAGTTGTAAAACATCTGACCATATATGGTTATATGGTTATTTATGTTAATTCTCAATGACCACCATGTCGGTATCAACACAGCTGATGTATCCATCAGGCAGATGAATATAAAAATATCATCTTTATTAATGATGAAGCTGTTTGCAGAAGCTGCTTTTAGGTCTACAGCCAAATTAGCTTTCTAGTCCTTTGCTTCATAATTGGATAAACTTACTCCTGGTCACCAACCCAGCAGACATCTGCAAGCCATTCTTGAGACATCCGTCTTAAATGCATCCCTGTGTGGCTGACAAATATAAACATCAGGGACACAGAAGAAAGGCTGAGCCAAGCATGCTCTGCACCTGCTCTCAAAAGTTAAAGTAACAATTAGTTCATTTTGGGGTACGTGGCATGAAAAATATTAAAAACAATAATGATTAAACAAGATAGAGCCCATAGCCTCCAACAATTTGGAGGTAAGTGTTCTATAAGTGCTCTGGCTCTGTTTATCCTGTAGTCTTTTAACCTGTTCAAATGCAGTCTTTCAGCTGGACACATAGATTCTCAGGATAAGTTTTATATTTCATTATTAAGAATAAGAAGGGGTTGTATAAGAATTTTTGATATATTCACAAATTACATAATTAAATAGGAAGAAAAGCCATAAACTTGACTAGTTGTGACAGTTTAGAAGAAAACTTTACATTATATAGGAAGACTAAACCATAGTATATCCTAAGAAAAATAAGTCAGTGTGATTGCACCACGTTTACTAATTGTCTCAAATTAGATTTCAAGAGCATGACCTGCACAGTCCTTTAAGAATTGGCTATAATAATAAAGGTATAAAAATAATCAGTAAACACACAGATTAGTTTGAACCAAGCCTGATTTTCTGAAGAAATCAAGGGTGTTTAAAGACTCGTCTTAAGTAGCTTAATCAGTATTACAGCTTGCATTTTTGTAGAAGCACTTTCTTTATAGGTGGTATGAGTTTAACCGCCATTTTAATGCTTGCCTAAATTTCAGCAAATTCTGAAACACCGATGTCTGAATTAATGAGATTTTACTCTAAATTCTAATTTTTGCAAGGACACAGAAAGTTTCATCATCAGTAATGCACTTTTTAATCCTTGATGAAATGCCTGAAATAAGTACTGTGTCATTATAAAGTAATTCCAACTAGAGAAGAATATTGAATGTGCCTTAATATTCCTTGGTAATGTGACTTTGCAGTACTTTTGCAAGCATCAATGCAGAGACACTTAACATTATGTGATTAAGTTAGCATGTTTTAAACATTTCTGGTTTTATGGAACTAGCAATAAATCAGTATGTTTGTAGATGCTGCTGAGGAAGAGTAATCTCCATCTACAGAACAGAAGTTTGAACATTTGCCTAATATTATGCCCTTGCTCTAAGATTTCCTCTGTATTCAACTTCAACATATGAATCACTTTTAATCAGAGAAAATAAGCATGATAATCAAATGCAAAGCAGCACAGACTCACAGTAATGTTTGTTCTAATGAGAACTTAACTTCTGCTTATGTCAGATAACTTAGCTAGCAAAGCTATAACTGACTATTAAGCCAAGGAAAAGTCTAAGCAAATCTATAATAAATTCCTCCAGGAAGTTAGAAAAAAATCTCCTACAACCTTTCAGAGTATGCTCATTGTTAAAGGTCATAGTTTCTCTGGAGCTTCAAGCACACCCACATCACTTGCCTTATCAAACCTCAGTCTGTGTCAAGCCCATCAATTAATATCTGGGATCATGTTAGAAACACTAACAAAAACTCACTTGATCTCGCTAGGCTCATTTGTTGAGCCTGCAAGGTTAAATAAGTCTAATTAAAGGTGGTGGTGAATTTCAAATGACTTCTGCATCCATTCTTCTATCCTCCAGACACTGTTCAAAACACCTGAATGTTAACACTGTCTCCAAGCTCATTTTTAATGGCATAATCCTTACATAGTGTGAGAAAGTGAGCCAGTTTATGCAAAAAACAGCATGAGGCAAACTGCCTACTATCATGAGAAATGATTAATTTATTTTCTTGAGTAAGAGATTAGGCAAGCATTTGGTTGCCCTAATCCATTGAGGGTCACGGATAGGTTTTGCCTTTAGCTGGCTTTCAAAACCTTGAAAACAGTACTTCAAATCAGGTGTGACTGTAGGGAAAAAAAGACTGAAGATGAGTTTTTAAATATTATAAAATATCTGTTTTAAATTTAATTATGATGATGGAAAGACAAAATCAAATAACAAAGGAGAAAAGTTGGATATCAGCTTTGAATCTTGCTGAATTAAAATTACCGGATCATCTACTACCTTATTTCTCATTTGGAAAAGTGGAATCCTTAGACACCAAATTAAGATGGAATTCCTGTGTGTTTGGAGTGGATACTGAGATAAAGCTGAACAGCTACCAGGGTTGCACAGTGGAGTTTGAAAGATACAGGTGAAATATTAAGTCAGGCACAGACTCTGGCTTCACTTAAACATAGAAAGTAATAAGAGTTGCTTTCAAAAAACAAATAAGATAAAGCTGAATAATATAGAACCATAAATTTCTTTGAATTATCCTGAGAACAAGATGGCAGGTCAACATGAGATAGGGAATCAGGGGAAATAGTTATGGAGGAACAACTCATAATGGCTTCTGAACTCAGCTCAAGCGAGAGCTGCTCCCACTTAGCCACAGGCATCCTATGCTCCTGCTGGACCAGAGTCATGTTTTTAATATTTGATTGGACAAAACAGCAGTCTACCTAACCACAAGGTGGGTGCACTCTCAAGTCAGCTCCAAGTGGTTTCTCCCACAGGCAAACCAAAAATTCCTTGTGACCTAACTTTTCCACTTCGCTTATTAAGGTTGATTACCATATGTGCTCGCACACCCCTTAGCTGCATAATTAAATGCTAATTAAGCTTAGCAGGATTCTACAGAGGGAACCTTCCAAATCCAGGGAAGTTCAGCCATATTCAATTCCTGCTTATGAAAATTAATTCCCCAAAACAATATAAACCACAACCCACTTATCTAGGGCATGGCTCAACCTTTGAGCTCACCCATGCACAGCCCTTGAATGTGTACTATTACTTTGTAATAGACCTCTTTCTCTGCTACTAAAATTTGACTCATCCTTAAATTCTTTTCTGAGATGAGGTTAAGAAACTAAAAGGTTTGAGTAGGTTTTCTCCCTCTCTGGAGACCTCCTCAAACCCCTACTGGGGACAAACTAACTAGTTTGAAATCGAAGGAAACACAACCACCTTCAATGAGAGAATGCCCATGAACACCTGTAGCTATAGCCCTTTGCTTCATGTAGAGCAGAAATAATTTAAAATGATTATTATTAATATTAAACATACTTGTAGAAAAGCTGTATAGTGCATCTGAATAGGTATGAAGCACAGATGGGAAAATTGAAACTAGAAGAAGGAATAAAATTAAAATGTAAGGGTAAAACACACAAGAGCAGATACAAAGAAAATCTCTGAAGGATTCAGTGTAATGCTTAACACAGACAAGAGAACAATCGGTGAACTTAATAAAAGATAAGTAAAAATTACTCAAACTGAGGCACAAATACAAAAAAAAACAGCTAAAAAGAAATAAAAAACAAAAGGATCCAAGAGTTGTAGGAAACAATACCAAATATTGTAACACATGTGTAATTGTTTTCAGTAATAGAATATAGAGAAAAAACAGGTCAGAAAACCTATTAAAGAAGAGGATGGCTTAGAGTTTTCAAAAATACATTACATTATAGAGCTGAAAAGAGCAGACCTCAATCAGAATCAATATGCCATTTCTACCTACCAGCTGAAAGCCCTTGGCACATAAAATCAAACAGAAAAAAAGAAAAACAGAAAATCTTGAAGCTAGAAAGGAAAAGACATTATATGCAGAAGCATGTTCATAAAAAATTATATCAAATTTCTTGACAATATGAGTTAGGCAATGAAATGGGATCATTAAAGTATTGAAAAAAGTCTATCAGCTCAGAATTCCATGCTCTATGAAAATATCATTCTAAAATGAAAGTCATAATATTAGTTTCAGACAAACAAAAGTTAATATAGTTCATTACTAGCAAGATCTCATTTCAGGAAGTGTAGAAGAAAATTCTTCAGATATAGGAGCATTTTAAGAGACAGACACACATGTATCTACACAAAAGAAATTAAGTTTTCTATGAACACAGAATTGATGTACACGTATTGGACATTTTTTCTTATTTTTTAATAAATGATTATTTCTGTCATGGAAAAACTAGGAAGAATGCAATGTGGGTTTACAACATTTGAAATTAAAATATTGAATAGCAAAGTTCAAAAGGGTGAGAAGGAATTATATACCTATTTATTGGTATGTAATGTATATATTGCATATATTTTATATTTTTATTGGTGTATATTTTATAAAGGGGTTTCTTTTTGTTTATGTTTTTGCATGAAAGCCAGGAGCTCATAGACTAAGAAGTGCTCTGCTGCTTGAATTCACCACAGTCCATGTAGGAGGGTTTTTACACTACATGTTAACCAAGGATATTATTTAAAGAGGGACAATAATTAATACACAATAATTATTATGGTAAACTCTAAAATGTACTAAAATAAAAATTGAAGTGCAAATAATAAATCATTGTGGAGGCTAAATGCAATCATAAAAATAATCAAAATCAGGTACAAAAATTGGAAAACAGAAGAGAGAACTGATAAAACAAATAAAAACAAGTAACCACATGTGGTTTTTAATTCAACCACATCAGTGGTAATCAGTCTAAATCCAGACAGTTGGACAGTGTAAGATACCAAGACCCAGCTAAATATTGCTCAAAAGAAACTACTTCTAGAAAGCAATAGGCGAAAAGTATAAAAAATAAACAAAATTATGCAATGCAAATTATATTTAAAAGAATGATAGGAAGTGCTGGCTGACGTGGTGGGTGCATATAATTGCAGCATCTTGGGAGGCTTAGACAGGAGGATTGCAAGTTCAAAGCCAGCCTCAGCAATTAAGGGAGGCTGTGAGCAACACAGTGAGACCCAGTTTCTAAATAAAATATAAGAAAGGGCTGAGTGGTTGAATGCCCCTGAGTTCTGTCCTCAGTACCACCCCCCAAAAAGATAGCAATTGGCTATTTCAATATAAGAAAAAAAGAAAGATTTCAAAATAAGAAAAATACCAGAAATAAAAAAGCATCACATCATCATAAAGAAACAAAACACCAAAAACAAAGAAAAATGGTAAGTCTATATTAATCTAAGTAGACCAGAGAAAACATTTTAAAAATTGACAGAATTAAAACACTTAAAAAATATGATGTCTGGGTGGAGTCTCAGACCCTGGGGAACAGATTCAGGATCCTGGCAAATGGAAAAAGATGCAAGATCCAATTGGGATAGTAGATGTTCTTCAATCAAAGGCTGCAGAAGTCTTTAGCTTTCAGTTTCAGCCCCATTTAGCCCCCTGAGCCATATTCGTAGCCTTTTTTTTTTCTTTTTCTTTTTTTCTTTTAATGCAGACCAAAGTAGACACATTGCCAGCAGGTTACATAAGTGGGCACATGCTCACAAGCAAATGTTTATGACCTTGAGTACATAAGCCAAATCAGAGTGTTTATGACCTTGGTTACATACTAAAGGGACAATCCACTGGAAGCCTCAGTGAGGGAGCCTAACTAGCTATTTTGGACCTGCCCTGTATATGATTACTGATGGAGTTGCAATACTCCTACCACAGTAATAAAGGACTTAAAATCAGTAAGGACATAACATCCTTGACTAATTTTTTCATGTATTTTTTGGCCTTTTATATTTCTTCTTTTGAGGGGTGTCTCTTTAGTTCTTTCCCCCTTTTATTAGTTGGGTTATTTGTTTATGTGCGTGTGTTAAATATTTTGAGTTCTTTACATATTCTGTCTACTCATCTGCAGTCTGAGGAGTAGGTGGCAAAAATATGAAAGAAAGAAATTCAAAATCTCTAGTAATCAGGAAAATGAAAATAAAAAATATACTGAGATTTCATCTCACTCTGACTAGGGTGGCAATTATCAAGAGTGCAAATAATATTAAATGTTCATGAAGATGTGGAGGAAAAGGTACACTCATTGTTGATAGAACTGTTGATAGAACTGCAAATTAGTACAACCACTCTGGAAAGCAGTATGGAGACTTCTCAAAAAAACTAGAAATGGAACCATCATGTGATCCAGATTTTGCATTCCTCAGTATTTATCCTGAAGAATTAAAATCATCATAATGTACTTATACAGTCACATCAATGTTTACAGTGGCACAATTCACAATAGGTAAGTTTTGGAACCAGTCCAGATGACTGTCAACCGAAGAATGAAAAACAAAAATGTTCGAGGCCATCAAATAATCTAAAAAAAAAAAAAAATACAAAGCATATTCTTTGATTTTAGCAGAATTAAATTAGATAAAAACCTCAGAAATATAGCTAGAAAATTCATAAATATCCTTAAAAAACACACTGCTAGATAGCCTATGATTCATAAGGGCATCAAAACTAAAATTAGAAAACATGTAAAACAGTGAAAATTAATCATAATGAATGAAAATGGGTGGGATATAGTTAAAGTGGTACTTACAAAGAAAATATATACCATTAAATATATTAATTATGCTTATCCTACAAAAGAGGCATTAAAGCAATGTTTTAATTTTTCTTTTGTGAAATTATAAAATAAAACAACAATTGAAATTAAGCAGCAGCAGGAAGAAAGCAGAAGAAATCAGTGCAACTGGAAAAACTATAGAAAAATGAAAATTATTCAAAAAAATTGCTAAGATCATAACAATTTTTCAAGACAAATTAGACAAAACAAAAATTAGCAATGTTAGGGAAGAAAGACTATAGTCACTAAAATCATTTTAAGATATAATACAGAACTACAATAAAAATGCCATGCTTCAAATTTTGAAAATTCGGACAAGATAGACAAATTCCTTAAAAGATACCTTACTACATCTGAATATGCTACATCACTTAAAGAAATTAAATATGTAGTTGTAAACCTCTGAGTTCTTCACAGTGATACTTAACTTCCCTAGGTAGATTCAATGAATATGCAAAATTGAAAATCCCTGCTCAGGACTCTATATCAATAGTTGGAAGGAGGTATTGCTGAACTGCAAGATGATTATTAGAGTAATTTAAAACATTTGGAACTGCTAGACTGGTTTGCATATCTCAAACAATGAAGAGCCAAGGTATTTGCCCAGAAAACGCCAGGGTATTTGCCCAGATCAATGATTCTCAGCCAAAGTTATAACAGAATAAGAAATGTTGGGGGTAAGACCCAGTCTTCCACAAATTTTTAAGCTCTGGAGGTGTTTTCAATATAAACCAGTTTTGAGAAACAGGTTGACATCTTTATGAAGTTACAGTCTTATATTCTTTATAAACTCAGGTAAGTAATATGTTTTAAAAGGCATTATTTTATATGAAAAAGACTTCTTTGCCTCTATTATAAAGGAAATCCTCAACTTGCTTAAATGCTTCCCTAATACTTAGAAGACAAACTCATCCGTTTCAACAGTTTTGCCCAATTACCGACTGTTATGGTTTACATATTAGGTGTCCCCAAAGGCTCATATGTGAGACAATGTAGGAAGTTTTAGAGGTGAAATGATTGGGTTTTGAGAGCCTTAATCCAATCAGTGCATGTGGGAAGCCACCCATGAATGCTGTGAGAACCAAGTGAATTTTGAACCATTAGACAGGGAAACCTGGTCTTGGGAACTCACAGTTGGATATCCACTGTTAAAGAATGCCTGATTCAAGGGGTAACTGTTCTAGCTTGCTGCTCAAGTTTCAAGCACAAGCACCTTCAGAAATGGGAGAGACCAGATAGAGCTAACAGCCTGCTTACTCCCACCCCTAGCCTGTTTTTCTCGAAGAAGCTTCTACTGATCCCTTTTGATCTGTATTGCTATAAATAAAGCAAGAGTGAGTTCCTTCCTTTTTTAGAGCCAGACCCTTTTGGACAGTTCAACTGCTTATGCCCCTGCTTTAAAGATATTCTTGCCTTTGTCTTATTTTCTCATACATAAATGCCATGGCTTTTATTTAGCAGCCAGCCCATTCCTCCAACAAGAACCTTTTCCCTCGCCCACTCAGAATATGAGTGAGGAGTGCATTAATCCCCTGATAGGGATTAACTGAGTGGTGACTGTGGGCAGGTAGGGTATGACTGGAGGAGGTGGGTCATTGGAAGTGTGCCTTTGGGGTATTTATTTTGTGAGCTGAAATTAGTCTCTCTCTGCTTCCTGGTACCATATCCCCCCTGCTTTTCTCTGCCACACACTTTGGCCATGATGTTCTGCTGTACCTCAGCCCTGAGGAGAGGAATCAGCCAGCTATGAACTGAGACCTCTGAAACCATAAGCCCTAAATAAACCTCTCCTCCACTATTTGCTCTTTTTAGACATTTTGGTCGCAACAGAAAAAAAAAAAAAATGCTGATGAAAACACCCAGTTAGCAATCCAGATGTCTCCTTCTCATGTGAGATCCTTGTCCTGCACACATACTCTGAATGTTATAGGGGACGGGAAATTTTACCCTATTAGGTTTTCCATCTGAGCCTGTGAATCAAATTGATATGAAATGGATCAAGAGGAGAAAAGTATCCAAATGTTTTTAATGTAAGTTTTATGTGACATAAAAGCCTTTATAGGGAAATGAAGACCCAAAGATGCAGTTAGAGTCTAAAGCAGGTATATTGAATAAGACAAAGAGTAGTAAATCATGAAAGAGTAACTAAATTACATGGAGAGGCTAAAAGACGAGAGTTATTTTATTAAGGTCTGTATAGAATTCTCTCAGGCTCAACTTCCATCCTTAATGATAAGAAAGTTATTTTCCTTCTAGTATATAGAAGGTATCTTTCACATGGGAGTTGCAACTCCTACTTTAAGAAATAATATGAAGGTCAGAATGAACTTGCCTTTGATGTTTTTCAAGTGCCTTTAATTTAAAATAGTCAATATGCCAAAATGCCATATTTTGAAGTAACATATTCTGAACTCCTTCAACATCAAGGGATACCACATCAAATACTATTAAAACAAAAAGCATCATAGCAATGCAGCGACATAAACAAACAAAAAAGAATTTCCTAAAGGTAAAAATTAATGCAGAGAAAAAAGAAAAGAACATACAAATATTCTAAGGTGTGTTTTCAGGGCCAAGTGTGCATTAAACATAAAGTTAAAAGGAAAATTTTAAGTAATTAAAAATGAGTAATATTCACACATGAAAACATAAAGCCATTATAGATAGAGTAGAAGAATAAATAAATGGAGAGTTGCACTAAGCCCATGGGTCAGAAAACTCAATAATGTGTAAAGTAACTTTGCCTCCAGTTGTTTTATAGATCTAAAGACCATCCCAGTATAAATCGAAAGAAATCGAAAGAGACATTTTGAAACAACTGTTCTTCCATGTTCTACCCTACCTGGAAAACAAACAACAAACTCCAATGTATACCTCTCACTGTGAAAAGGGAACAAAAATGGATCCCAGAGTTAAATGTAAAATCTAAACTATAAAACACCTGAAATATTTGTGACAGGGTTAAGCAAAAATTTCTACGATAAGATATGAGAGTATAATTCATTAAGGAAAATATTGATAAAATCAAGCTCATCAAAATTAAAAATTTCTTTGAAACACATCAAGAAAATGAAAAGATATATCAAATCCTTTATTTAATAAAGAACTTTTATTCAAGTAAAGAGTTCCCTAATCTCAATAATAAGAAAATAACTCTATCAATAAAAATGATTGGAGAAATATATAGATGCAAATTATGCTCAAGAAGAGCCTTCAGAGGAGAAAGAAGAGGTTCCTTATCCTGATTGCAGTGATGGTGTGTTGGTTGCCTGTATATGTCAAATTTATCTAATTGTATACTTTACTTACAGTGGGTAGTTATATCCAGTTATATCTCAATACAACTAATAAAAATCAAACAAAAGTATAGGGAAAACCTATCAAAAGAATTGGGGCAATATCATCTTCCAATTCACTAGAGTCATGAAGGATGTACAGAAAATTGTATCAATATATGAGAAAGCAAGAGAGGAGAAATTGTAAAGGAAAAAAAAATAGTCAACTTAAAGAGATTCCTTTTGATTTTCAAATAATATTCCATCCTCTAGTCAGTATTACTCCAAAGTATTTTTTTTTTTTTAGGTAACCTAATACCAAAGTAAAAACTTGAAAATCTCAGCAATTTAAAGAGTAGGAGCCATAGATATTCTTATGTCTCTGGTAACTAAATAAATAAAAGTAGATAATGGAAAATTTTCTTGAAATATCAATATAATATATGAGGAATCCAATTATACCAGCATTAATTTATCTTACTGAGTCAATTGAAGATTTGACTTGATACCATAATTACTTTTGTTAGCATCATTGAAAAACATAAAGATGAGATTACATCTAAAGTAACTTATTAATTATAATAAGGTTTATTTTTTAGGTGAAGAGAATATTATGAAATAACTAAATTCAGCCAAAGTAATGACCTCTTTTGAGAATATATACAAGTCTTTGGCTGACACTGTACTTCCTAACATATAACAATGAGTCTGGAGAATTTGATTGACAGTGAGGTAATAATAGCACTATGACAATGATGTCATGCAGCTGTTGAATATAATAGCACATCTGGGGTTTGATACAATAAGGCAATCATCTTTTTGTCCACTGACTATTTCAGACATAATGTCTGAAAGCTGAGTTTCCTTACCTGAAAATGATCCTTAAAATCCTCTATGTCTCTAACATCTAAAATTCTTAAATATCATGACAAAGTGATCAGGAGAATCAGAAAAATTTAGGCAATACAGATTACATCTGTAATTGTCATGAGTTCACACTATCACTGCAGATGGAGACTGACTGGAAACCTTACCCTTTCCTGCAGAAAGTGAAGTAATGTTTTGTATCACTCCATAAAAAATGATGACAACTCTGTGTACAAATAAGGACAATAATGAAAGCCAGGTGTGCTAATATTTCATAATGTGTAATACATACAGCCACATACATGGAGGGAAGAATCCCTTAGCTATTTTGGAGCAGAGGCAGAGTTCATTTAGATGGACTCTAAGGAAATAAAATAACCACAAATAGATATTCACTGTCATTGGAATAAAGTTACTATGTAGGTAATAATGTGGTACAAAAAATATAACTAGACGGTATGATTGAATAAATAGCTTTGTTGTTGTTCTGAACCACAAGGGAAGTAAGCAATTACAAAATGGTTGCTATGTGTAATCCCTGCTGAGTGTTCATATAAATTCTCCTAATCAATTTAATGTAATTGTATTAATTAGCATCACAGAATTCAGAGCAAATATGAACTATAGGAAACTAAGTCTGAAAGATTTGTTTCGCATCTGAAAATATCCTTGATGTCATAGTATGAAATTTAAATTAGAGGCTTTCTGAAAAATATGATCATGTTCAATCATGACCATTTTAGATGGATCTTGTTTTCTTTTCCATTGTATTTTACAGGAAACCATCTAGGAATATAGAAAAGTTCTGGTTTAAAATCTCAATGTTGTATCTGAATTAAAGAAATAATGTCAATAGTTTCTATAAACCAGAACCTGGTAAGAAAATGAGTAAGTCCAAGGCCAGCCTCAGCAATTTAGCAAGGTCCTAAGAAAGTTAAGGAGACCCTGCCTCAAAAATGAAGAAATAAAGAGAGCTGGGGATGTGCCTGACTGGGTAAAGACACTTGGGTTCAATCTGTGGTGAAATAGAGAAAGAGAGAGAGAGAGAGAGAGAGAGAGAGAGAGAGAGAGAGAAAATGAGTAATGTACTCAATTTACTAGTGAATACTGATCTGGACAACTCTTGTCTCTACTCTCTCATAGAAATGGCATTAACAGTAAAAAAAAAAAAAAAATGACAATAGAAAAAAAGAGGGGGAAACCCTACCCAGACCATAAATTGGATACCTATCTTATGATCGATTAAGAAATGTGCTATGACATGTAATAGTAATTATTTAAAATTTTTAATGACTTTAAATAAACCTCAGAAAATTTCTCATTCTATTCAGGCAGTGGGTTAAAAAATATGAATATTTTTACTCTCTCCTACCACACATACTGATAATACAGATTCTGACTTTAATTTCTATGCTGTTTCTCTATTACCAGAACTAAATTTAGAAAAAACTTCTGCCTTAACTGAGGGTACTTTTGTGACTCTGTGACATTTGGTATAGAAGAGCTTCACTGTCTCACTCAAACTATCAAAATAATTTTACTTTTTAACCAAAGATATCATACAGTCAACTTCTCAACTAAAAGTTATTATTATCTAAATTACCAGAGATTTAATTCCAGGCTCCTGGAATATGTTATATCCTAAGGTTATGAAATAAAAGTGACAACACTGAAATTTAATGTTCTGGTCTTTATTTGCCTATATCTAATTCAATATTTTGTTGCATTGCATGAAGAAGACAAATTCTCATTTAGGGAAGATATTTTAATGAACTATTTTCACACCTAAATGCTAGTCTATGATGTACTAGTACAAATAGGTCTAAAGCTGCAAGAAATCACATATTTTTAAAAAATATGTAATTTTTAAAGAAGAATTTTCTTTTCAAGATAGTTTGACATAGTATGCATACCATTTAAGGAAAGAAATATGAACAAATCAAGGAGATAAAGTTTTTACGTCGGTATTTTCCCAGCTCCTTGGGAGACTGAGGCAGGAGAATTGTGAGTTCAAAGCCAGCCTCAGCAAAAGTGAGGCTCTAAGCAACTCAGTGAGATTGTCTCTAAAAATACAAAATATGGTTGGGAATGTGGCTCAGTGGTCAAGTGCCCCTGAGTTCAATTCCCAGTACCCTCCAAAAAAAAAAAATAAAGTGGATATTAATATATTAATAAACAACAAAATGTCAGTCCTTACAAATAAAATTTTAAAAATCAGGGTTTATGAAATAAAGAAATGTTCCTTTTTAAGATGTTTTAAACCAACTGTATTATGTTCTATGTGTATGATTATAATATCTCTAATATTCAAGGGACATTTTATCAAGATTTGTTTTAGATGAATAGCAATAAACAATATTGGAGACAATATAAATTTAACTACACTATACCTTTGTAATCATTTTACTATAAACTGATATTAGGGAGACATTTATTATGTAGAACAACTGTGTAATAATATATGTAGTAAGTAAGTTGCAATACAAATTGACCACAAAGACAAATGAGAACTATCATGCATATCTTACAAACTAATTCTCTGACAGATAATTTTCTTTAGATAACTTAGAATATAACAAAGGAATTGAAGAAATCTGTTAAACTAAATTATTATTCACTAAATATTGTCATGCTCAGATATATTAACAACAAAATAATTTTGTCCTTGGGGATTATAGATTCTAATGGGAGTATATTTGGAATAGTAACTAGAATTTGAGAGATGATTATGGGAGTGTAGTTTCAGAATCATGATCTGGAAGTTAGTTTTGGATTCGCTACATTGAAAATGCCTGTTCTTCATGAAATTGAAAATAAGGAGTATTTATGAAGCCTGGAGATTGGGTTTCATTCAGAACAAGATGTACACATTTGGAGTCACCATCAGGAAGGAATGGGTGAGGTTTTTAAAAAATTATTTTTTTTATTTTTACAGGTTGCATTTTGATTCATTGTACACAGATGGGATACATCTTTTCATTTCAATGGTTGTGCATGATGTAGATTCATACCATTCATGTAATTATATGTGTACATGGGGTAATGATGTCTGTCTCATTCCACCATTTTTTCCATACCCCCCTCTCATTTCCCTTTACATAACCTAAAGTTCATCCATTCTTCTCTCAACCCCCACCCCCTACCCCCCACCCCCATTAGGTATAATCATCCACTCATCAGGGAAAGCATTCAACCTTTGGTTTTTGGGCTTGGCTTATTTCATTTAGCACGATATTCTCCAATTCCATCCATTTATCTACAAATGCCATAATATTGTTATTCTTTATGGCTGAATTGTGTATATATATCACAGTTTTTTTATGTTCTTCTTTATGGCTGAATTGTGTATATATGTATCACAGTTCTTTTTTTTTAATTCATTCATCTGTTGAAAGGCATCTAGGTTGGTTCCACAATCTAGCTATTGTGAAGTGAGCTACTATAAACACTGATGAGGCTGCATTACTGTAGTATGTTGATTTTAAGTCCTTGGGTATAAACCTAGTAGTACAGACAAAACAATCCTGAGCAGGAAAAGTGAAGCAGGAGGTATCACAATATATACTTCAACTACACTACAGAGCAATAGTAATAAAAAAGGCATGGTACTGGCACAAAAATAGACAGGCAGACCAATAGTACAAAATAGAAGACACAGAGACAACCCCACAGAAATACAGTTACCTCATATCAGACAAAGGAGTCAAAAACATACAATGGAGAAAAGATAGCCTGTTCAACAAATGGTGCTGGAAAAGCTATAAATCCATATGCAGTAAAATGAATTTAAACCTCTATCTCTCACCCTGCACAAAACTCAACTAAAAATGGATCAAGAACTTACGAGTTAGACACAGAGACCCTGCACCAAATAGAAGACAGAGTAAGCCCTAATCTTCATCATGTTGGCTTAGGATTAGACTTCCTTAACAAGACACCCAAAGCACAAGAAATCAAGGCAAGAATCAATAAATGGGATGGATTCAAACTAAAAAGCTTTTCCTCAGGAATGGGTGAAATTTGAAGCCGTGAGAGTAGATGAAGTAAAGAAATGAGTCTTGGATAAAAATGTACTCTAAGGAACAAGCCCTTTGACACTCCAGGGTAAGAAATCAAGTGAGTAGAGTGAAACCAGCTGAGATGATTGAAAAGCCATCACCAGTGACATAGAATGCAAATTAGTCCAGAACTGGTAGGTAAAAATCTCCACTGGATTGCCTCTGCATCTTTGCCAAAAAACAATTCTGCCTGCAGGTCTGGGTCTCTACATAGGTGATCAATCCAGGCTTTTAATGGTTTCATTCATCCATATTTCTATCTTATAGTGGAAATCATAATTTTTGGATTACCACAACTTTCAATAAACTTTCATATCAGATAATATAGTTTTGTACTTATTCAAAGTTGTTTTGTCTATTCTAGAATATTTGCATTTCCATGTGAGCTAGAATAGTTTTGACAATTTCTAACAAAAAAGCAATTTTATTGAGATTAAGATGACTGTATAGATCAATTTGGGGAAACTGATATCCTAACAATAGTGAATCTGTCAATTAATTAACATATTATTATATTTCTTTATTCAGATTTTCTTTCATCTTAGCAATACTTAGTGCAGTTTACTGTGCAGGTGTTGCACATCATTTATGAGATATAACAGAATATTTCAATGTATAAGATATTGTGAATGGTCTCAACTTCAATCTGATGCTTTTTTGTTTGCACAAAGGAATGAAAAGTTTTTGTTTAACTTATACTATTCAATATATAATAAACTTACTACTGTATGAGATTTCCTACATAAATAAAAATACTGTAAGATTTCTATTTAAATTGACAGATTCAACTGTATGCATTTATCATATAGAATATAATATTTTGAAGTATTTAAATATTGTGGACAGGTTAAGACTAGTTAATTTAAAAAATGCATTACCTCACAATAGCTATTTTTTATGGTGCGAACACTTAATATCCAAGATTTATATGGCTGCACTGAATTTCTATCTTGTCTATCGCATTGATTTTTTTTATCTGTGTTAATTTTCTTGTCAGTTACTTCCATCTCTTCTTTTGGATTTAATTTGCTTTTCATTTTGTTTTTTCACAAGTTATAAGTGGAAGTATTTATTTTTATTTAGAAATGTAGCATATGGTTCCAAAATAGTTGTGGATTTTCAACATATTATTTTCTTACTAATTTCTGCTTTAATTGTATTGTGGTGAAAGAATAGACTTTGTATGAAATGACTATTCAAAACCATTGTGGTTTTTGTGACCCAGAATACTCCCTATCAATGCATCCTGTCTTCTCTTTTAACATAATGTCTATTCTGCTCTCAATGAGTGGATGTTCCTGAAAAGGCAATTAGTTGATAGTGTTGTTCACATGTTTTATCCTTTTACTTTCTGTCTACTAGTTTCATCAATATCAAGAGAAAGTAGAAAAACTTCTAGTCTTAATTGGGACTTTGTTTCTGGAGGTCTGTGATTTTTCTATTCATTACATTGTAGACTTTTATATGATATATAAATGTTTATGATGGCCATATTTTCTCTCCATTTTTTTTCACTTTGAAATGTACTTTGTTTAATATGAGTACAGTCACTCCAGCTTTCTTTTTATTGATGCTAACCTGGTATGTCTTTTCACTTTCCAGTGACTTTATATTAAAAATGTTTCTTGTAAACATATTATATATTTGGGCTTTTTTTTCAAGTTAAAATAGGAATTTCCATGTTTTATTTTTTAAATTTTAGATTATTTTTCCAGTGACTTGAGATATCATCTTGATATTTGTTTTCCATATGTTACTTCTGCTTTTTGTGCTCTTTATCCTCTATTTTCTGATAATTTTAAGTTAATTAATTTTATGATATCATTTTACCTCCATTCTTGACTCCATAGTAACAATACACCCTTCTGGGTTGTTGTTGTTATTATTGTCATTTGACTTTGCAAATTTAGCAGTTAACTTAGGGCTTCTCATATACGTGTTTAAGTTATCAATGTCAAGAAATATCATTCTTATATATTCTATAAAGATCTTAATATAATACACTTTCATTTTTCTCTTTTCCCGCCCTTGTATAATTATTGCCATATATTTTCTTTAAATTGTTATAAACTCCAAAATAAAGCACTATTATTCCATTAAATAATCAGTTAACTATTAAAAAAGATTCTTTTAAATGGTAAACATGTACTTTGTTTTCACTGACATATTTACTGTTTCTGATTCTCTTTACTTTTCATTGAAATCCAGAGTTGCTTTCATTTTCTTTTTCACCGAAAGGCTTAAACATTTCTTTATACTGCAACTCTGCTGGAAATAGATTCTTTCAGTTTTTATGTCTGAAAGGTCACTTCACCTTCATTTCTGACAGATAATTTTGCTGAGTTGATTGTTTTATTCTCTCAGTTCTTTGAAGGTGATTCTCTACTGTTTTCTGAATATGTCCTTTCTCCTTTATAATGAGAAATTAGCTGCTTCCCTTTGCCTCTCTCTCTCTCTCTCTCTCTCTCTCTCTCTCTCTCTCTCTCTCTCTGTATTTTTAAGATCCTCTAGTTATCATCAGTCTTGATCACTTTGGTTATGATGTACCTGTGGCTGCTGTCACCATTTTTCCCTCTTCTCCTCCTCCTTCTCCTCCTCCTCCTAATTTACATTCGAGGCTGATACAACGGACTACTACTGAGCGGTATGTGGGCACTTCAGAGAATCTCCCTTCTGTCTGTGGTGAGGAACAATGGGAAGAAAAGTACCGAGCATACTCAGTCACCTCTGCACTGAGCCTTGTTCCTTCTGTAAAGATGCATCCTACAGGAAGGACACTTTATCCACTTTTATAATTCTTTCATTTTGAAATATGTAGATTATTTCACCATTGCATTATAGAATGGAAAGAGATTTCAAAAATTTTATTTAAAAGCACACTATCTCTTTGCTATGTATTTGCTCAAATTCATTGTAATTCTTCAATTTGTTTATTGAAAAATTAATTAACTTACTATTGCACACAGTTTTGGTATGAAACATGAACTCAAGGATCTATATACAAACTTGATTTGCACAAAAAGAAATTACATAACTCAGTGTACGTTCTCCAACATAGAAAAAAATATAGATACATATGGAGATAATAGTAATAATGATGTCTTTTTACATACAGTTTGACCCAAAAATCAAAACAAATAAAAATGGAATATAACACATATGTGCATGAGACAAACATTAAATAATATTAACCAAAGGATCAGATAGTTTGTTTCATAGAAAATAAGTTCAAAGTTTCTAAATTAACATCTTTCGCTTGTTAAATGCCTTTTCAGTTAAGAAATACTACTTATAATGAAACAATATGTGGTTTTAGTATTACTTTCCCTTGTTTCTTCCTCTTTAAAAACTAGTGAAAATATGTCAGTGAAATTCTAATCAATCTTTAAATATTGAGTTTGTAGAAATTCAGTTTTTTCTTTGTTGATTTCAGATTACCAACTTTATTTTTTTGTTGTTTTTCTCACTGATATAACTGTCTTCCTGAAACAACTTCTTTGTGAATCCCTTCAATTATAATACAATGTACAGTTCAAACTGAGAATGTGCTAATATGCATAGTGTGACAAAAACCAAATAAATCTGGAGAGCTATAGACGTATTCCTGTGCCAGTCTCAAGTGGCAAACTTCTTTTCTACAAAAACAACAAGGCTTCATTCAGCTTTTGAGCAAATATGATTCTTGGGCATCTCATTGACAAACCAGGGTTAGGTCCAATCTTTCCTTGCATTTTGATTTTTGTAGCTTAATATTTATTGTAAGATATAGCTTTTTAATTCATATCTATTTATTTTTCTTTCTATATTTAAATTCTATCATAGGATAGACTTATCAAGCGAAACATTTAATAGCATATATAATTTCCTCTAAAACCCAATTTACTGATAGACTTAATATCAATGGTCTATGAAGTATCTATGCTCAACTCTTTCCACACTACTGTACACATATATAGATATGAAGAAACCCAGTTATTTTTATAAAGTAAACTGACAAAACATTTTAATTTCTGACTTAAGCTTCTCTCCAAAAACATTATCAAAGTGATATGAATCATGTTATAGTTATATAAAATTCCATGGAATGGATATATTGAATTTTTTTTTTTTTTTTTTTGTGGTGCTGGGGATGGACCCAGGGCTTTGTGCTTGCGAGGCAGGCACTCTACCAACCGAGCTATATCCCCAGCCCAATATATTGATATTGATTCAACGTTTTCCTTGTTAATGGGCATGAAGATAGTTTTCACTTTTTGAATTTGATTTGCATTTAGAAAGATGATGGAGATAATCTTTTTTATTTAGATTTAAATACTGATGGTTTTTATCTGAAGGATACATGTTCTAAAGAAAATTACTGTCTCAAATATTAGGTCTGTCTTAAATTTTCTTATTGTCTTGTAATAGTCATTTTAAATGAGTCTAGTCAAATAGAGTTGGTAATTATTTTTTAAATTTGTTTTTTTGTAGCCATGTCTCCCCAGTTCTAGACAAACATAGTTGACTTTGAAGTGAAAGTATATATCCAGGAAATTTATATTAGTTGAATGTCAATATTCAATTATTCTAGAATGCCCAGACATTTAAAGACATCACTAAACCAATCTGCTGTTTTTCTGTGTGTCTCTAACATCGTTTCTATAGTCACTTATTGTTTTAAAGTAATAAATATATCTATAGTAGTTGAGATATTTGACACATGCCAAATTGAATATCCCAACATAGCATCCAGAACTCGAGATAAGAAGAATAAATGAAAACATAAAAATCCTATGCATTCAACACCTAGAAGACAGCAAATTCCATGAATTTCAAATTATCAATGGCAGGAAAAAACAACAATAACAACAATAAAAGTATGTAAAACCAACATTTTTATTCTCTCTATGAAAAGTAAGGTAGTATCTGAAGAAAAAAATAAGAACTGTGGAAAAAATATGAGAAGGAAGATCCAAATTAAAAAAAAAATCACTTGAGAAGGAGAAGGCTTGCACTAAATATAAAATTATGGGAAACACTCCTTGAATATGAAAGAAAACTATAGTTATGGTACTTAAAGTTAACTAAGGAGTTTGCTTCTTACATCAGACTTCCTCTTTCTCTGAAAAAAAAAAAAACTAAGCATAAATGTTAAAAGGATTTTCAGAATTTGGATGTCAGGCAGTGCAGGACTGAGAGTGAAACAGTAATTCAGCAAATGGCAGAGTGGACTAACCAGAATGTCCACGGGAAGAAGAATGGACACAACTGCCCAGAACTGAGGAGGGAGAGGTGAGAGACTCAGAAGGCTCAAGCAACCAGATTTCATGCGGCAGAGCACTGAAAGGCAGACTTCCCCAGAGAGCTCCAGAGAAAAACAGGTACCTGTGGAGAGCCCCTGCTGAGTATTCAACAAGGTACTGTGGGTGCACACGTGTAAGACATTTGCACAGGTCAGGAAGCCTTACAAAGAAGAATCAGAGGGGAAGAGTCCTTGGTCAGGAAAGATTGATGCTTCTAAAAGATTAACACCATCACTTATGGAAACTGAGATCCACACATAGAAGCTTCTCCATCTGGATGTGACAAAACTGGCCCTAAAGGCATCTCACTCCTGTCTAACACATCCACTTAAATCCACTGAAAGTAAATCATGATAATATTATTGGGGAGAGAAAACATTCTACATGTGATAAAGTGAAATTCACGATATAGTCAATATATTTATATCCAAAAAAATATATAAGGTACAAAAAAAAAAACTGAAACATAGTACTCATTGTGAGGAGAAAAACAGTTCAATAGGAACAGAAACTAAATGACATACATAGAAAAGTATAATGTTTGAGAGGAGAGATTAAGTGTATTAAGTAGTAATCTGGAACCTATCATAAAGACCAAACAAGTCCTAGAGGTAAAAATTACAATATGTTAAAGGAAAAGAAAATACATACAGTGGATAAGAATAATGCCAGAATTGAGCCTGGAGAGAAAGGCTGGTGAATTAAAATATGTAGCAAGAGAAACTGTTAAAAATAAAACTCGGAAAAAATATGGAGGGAAAACAACATATCAGGGAGCTGTGGAACAACTCCAAGGTTAGGACCACCAAGGAGAGGGAAAGAAAAGTGAAGAAAAAATATTTGAAAAAATTTCCGAACTGGATAAATACTGTTAATTGATAAATCTGAGCACCTTAACAAAAATGAAGGAGGAGAGGGAAGAGGTGAAGAGGAAGGAGGGGGAGATGGGAACAAGGTGATATCATTATGTGACATCTAAAATATAAATTCTTGAGGTGCTTCCTAAAGATTTTAATTCAATACATTTGGTAGGTCTGTAGGATATACGTTTAAGGAATTTATCCAGTTATTTAGAATCTGATGAAATCAAGTAGAATGTTGACCCAGCTATGCCATTCCTGGGTTTATACCTAAAGGACTTGAAATCAGCATACTATAGTGAGGCAGTCACATTTGTGTTTATAGTGGCTCAATTCACAATAGCTAAAATTGGAAAACTAACCTAGGTGCCCTTCAACATATGAATGGATAAAGAAAATGTAGTATATATACAAAATGGAATATTACTCAGCCTTACAGAAGAATGAGATCATGATATTTGCAGGTAAATGGATGGAGCTGGAGAATATCATGCTAAGTGAAATAAGCCAAACCCAAAGAACCAAAAGAGGAATGTTTTATCTGATATGTGGATGCTAATTCACAATAAGGAGGAGGGGTAAGGGAAGAATAGAGGTACTTTAGAGAAGACAGAGGGGAGTGAAGGGAGGGAAGGAGGCATGGAGGTAGGAAAGATAAGAGAATGAATCGGACATTATAACCTTATGTGCTTATATGATTACATGACTGGTGTAATTCTACATCAGGTACAACCAGAAGAATGAGAAGTTATGTATGATATCTCAAAATGCTTTCTACTATCATGTATAACTAATTAGAACAAATTAAATAAATAATTAAATAAAAATAAATAAAGTGTTTATGTTTGGGAAAGGCAATTTAAAACACTCTTAAGAAGAATATATTTTTCACATTATTATTTAATAAAGATAAAAAGGTCCACATTTTGACACAATAATGATCACACAAAAATTATTGTAAGCCCTATTACATATAGGAAGATACAATAATTCAAGAAAATTAGGTGTGTTTGCCACAAATTGCTGAAGAATCACAAACATGGACATTTTGAAATTAAGACTGTAGTTGAGGAAACAAAGGAAAATTGTCCCAGATTAGATTCTCCAGGAAGCAGCACTGAGATCATGCTCAGTGTGCAGAATGTATATCTGGGAGGGCCTTGGGAGCAGCATCTTGGTGAGGGAGAAGCAGCAGCAGACTGGGTAAAGGGGGAGATGCAATGCCAACATCTCAGCAGTCACCTTCTCTTCCTTGGAAAGTTCTGGAGCAAAAAAGATCCATCAGAGTTGTGCTGCTCGGTCCAAAATGGCTGAGCCTCTTAAACCTCTCCCAAGGAAGGGGATGACAGAGTGGAACATCCCTCTGTACCTGAAGTAGCTCCTGAAGGAGGCTGACAGCAGAAGGACATGTGCTGACAAGGCACTGGCAACTATGGCAGCCAGTTCTTCATGGAAGAGGAATCTGGGCTGAGCTTTGGTAATCAGTCATAAGGTGTAAAATTTGAGATGCCCAAAACAATAGATTGAAGAACACTATTTATATTCTCAGATAGGAACAAGAGAAAATAAATTTCATCACTGGGAGTCATTTTAAATAGTACTGTTATTTCAGATAATTTAAGTTTTGTTTTGTTTTTATTCCGGTACTGGGGATTGCACCCAGGGGCACTTAAACATTGAGACAGGGTCTCCCTAAATTGCTGAGGGCCTTGCTATGTTGGTGAGGCTGCAACCCTCCTGCCTCAGCCTCCCCAGCCTCTGGGATTACAGGCATGCACCTCCTCACAGGGCTAGTTTAAGTTTAGTTTAGTGTATGGATTTGGATATTTGGGGGTTTGATTATATTTTGTTTGGTCCCTGAGAAAGGATGGATCTTTATAGTTGTTTTTTCTACTTTACTTATTTTTTTCCTAAAATGACTCCCTTATTCAACAAGCGTGGTATGTGATAACAGAAGACAAATAAATGAGAAAAGTTTATTCAGGAGCTCCAAAATTTCTGAGCCAAAAGTTTCTAAGTAACACTTTTGAATTTTTTATGGTGTTGTTATTTTAATGGACTTTTAACAACTTGGAGATGGTAATTGTCTAAGGAAGTATTACAAATATGCTATCTTATACTCTTTTATGGTGTCCAAAAAAAAATCTACATTGAGAAAACCCTTTGATGTACTTCCTGTTACATATTAAACTAAACTAATTTGATGATTCACACTTATTAATTTCCTTTTTGTAACGAGTTCTTTTTTACAGAGATAGGTAATGAATGAAGTTCTCACTGATAGCCTTCCTATCAGGTATAATGTCACAAATGCAATTCTCAGATGGACTCCTACTACACATATATTTATGAGCAAACATGTCCAAAATACATTGATAGCACCTGTTCTTTAATCTCTCTGCAGTTACAGCTCTTTGTTTTTGCTGTGCTGTGTTTGTACCTTATATGAAAAATTCATCCAAGGCAGCTGCAGCCATATTCTAGAGTTTAAATTCAGCTTCACATTTACACAGAGTCAGATGACAAAGTATCCTCTGAGTTAATTTCTAGACACAGAACCAGTTTGGAATAATAAGTTTGGGACAGCATTCCAAATGGAAAAGATTATAGAGCTGGACACTTTATTAAAACACTGCTCCAACAAGGGCAGGAATTCCTGTGCAATATTGTTGCTAATTCACACACCAAGAACAACACTCATTTCACCAATAAAAGAAATCATCTCTGTGATCCATTACCCTAACATGTCCTCGGGTGTGTAATGGATATCATGTTCCCAGGAGTCCTTAAGAGTACTGTTCAATCTGCAGAAAGAACTTCTAAAGAATATAGTTTAAATTTTAGCCAGCATCCTCTGGAGAGTTTTTGCCTAAATGACAGTTTAGAAATTAGCTGATTTTAATGGAAGGGAATACATTAAAACTAATCTGTGCACACAGATATTTTTTTATCCAGCCTGAAATATATTAGACAAGTTAACAGAGGTAAGATAACACAAAGGTAAAAGTAAACATTAAAACACAAAACTAAATGCCAAATACATTTTAAAATGTTATTTTCATAACTTCGCTGGCTATAATAACTGTAGTTGGACATTACCAAATTGTATCTCCAAGGTACCATAAATTGCTTTCCAAATGTTTGCTCCCGTATCTATGATACCATGCCCCAGACCAAGACAGCCTATTATATTCCTACCTAATTCACTTAGTAGGTTTGTGACCAAATAATATGATATAATTCCAAAATACACCTGATATTAAGTTCCAACATTTGCTTAGTGTATCCATATGAATAATTAAAATTTGAGGTTGTTGTCTGTGAAGTGTTAGAATCAGAAAATAAGTCTAAACATGCATGTGTGTGACACACTATGTGAGTGAGAATATGTGAATGAATTTTGTGCAGTTGTCTTTATTTTCATTACTGAAGACAAAGTTCTGGGCACCAGATCATATTGTAAATGCTAAATTACTAATGTCATGCATGATGAAAGAAAAAGAGAACAGAGCCTTTGATGTTAAGAAGTTATAAAAAAAAACTTTTTGCGTATGTACAGATATATAACAACAAACCCTACCATTATGTTCAACTGTATGACACAAATAAAAAAAATATGGAAAACAAGGAAAAAAAAACAATATACATGGTCAAAATATTAAAAATGTTAAAATCTCAAATGAAAGTGCTGTTTCAAGTTATTTGGAATGCACACAAACCCAGGGAAATAAATGCACATCATATATTGTTAGAAACGGTTTTCAGGGGACTACCCTGCCTCACAGGATAGTAGCTATTTTTTTCTATGTGACTCGTGTCATAAGTGTGTCACCACATTTTGAGGTCTCCAACAGAACTAACCCTAACATAATCAAATTCAAGACTTTAAGTTGTCAACTAGAGCACAGCAGCCAGTACCCTGATGACCAGAAACTGGGGAAGGCATATTAAAACCACATCAGGTTATTTCTCTCCCAGCAGTGCAGCACAATAAAGGGAAAAGACAGGACAAGAAGCACATAATCATAGCTTCTTCGAGCTAGAAGGGTCATGTAGTCCAACCGTCATCTCAATGAAGGAGTACCTGGTACAGCGTCCTTAAGAAATGGCCATCCATCTCCTCTTAAGTAAGTCCCATAGCAGGAAGTATGCTGTGAAGATAGTTCTTCTCTTGGAAAAGCTATTATTCTCAGAAAGTTCTTTATCATTTGGAGTAAAAATGTGCCTGGCCATTGTCCCCAGTTCTACACTCTGAAAACACAAAATACATCATTTCCCACTTCCACATGAAAGTTCTTTGGGTGTTTTAAGAAGCAATAACATCTCTGGTTTATCTTTTCGGGCCAAGTCTTCAAATTCCTTAATATTTCCCTCATATTAACTCTTCAAATCCTGGGAAAGTTTCCTTGGAGAGTATTAGTTAGTATTAGTTTACTTGGAGAGTATTAGTTTGTGTTTGGCACTTACAATGGGATATGATGCAAAACACATAAAAAGACAAACTAAAAATCATTGCAAAGGAATATGTTCCCTGCAACTGGATATCATATAGCTGTAATTGCAACTGATTGTAGATATTCCAAAATATCTACTTGCTTGCTTTCATCAAACATGTCATACACTTGTTTCTATAGAAACAATATATGCTGAGTCCTCCTGTAGTGGAAAAAGAGCTAGCCAGCTCCCTGATCTCTTTTTCAAAAGGCACTAATTTTATTTATGAGGGCTCCATAATTATGACCTAATTACCTCTGAATGGACACAGCTTCAAATGCCATCACATTAGGATTAGGGTCTCAACTTATGAATTTTGGGAAAACAGGTTCAGTCCATTGCTCACCCAATCACCCACACTCATTTTTCTTTTTTCATTTTTTCTTAGATCACCAACTTTTGCATATTCTTCAGTTCTGATTTTAAAGATCCTTCGGGAGCCACCCTAGAAACAGCATGTCATATACTATTTATACTGAAGTGCAAACAGACAACATTGATCTCCCAGATTGCACAGAGCACTCTGGGACTGTAGAGGACATGTCTGCTTCCCTCTCCCTGACATAGGCTAGGAAGCAGAGGGCCTGACATCTAGAAGTACTCGCTATGTGTCTGCTGAGCTAGAGAGTCAATATGGAATCCAGATTCTACTAGGCTGTATGTCGAAGCCTGTGTCTGTGGTCAATCATCCTCCACTCTGATATCCATTAAGGTAATAAAGAATGCAAAATAGGAGATCACGGGTATCATAAGAAATTGCATCAATCTATACCATTTAGCTAATATTTTGCTATACTACAAGTCCTCTTGTTTGTAATGTTTTCTTCAAAATTTCTATAACACATTTTTGTGAAGACCATAAAAATGTCAAAATGTACTCTATCCACATAATTTCCTTAGAAATCCCACCTGAACAAACAAAACAATCTTTGATACAGCTTCTTAGTGACAGAGGTTGGATACAATTAAAGAAATATGAAGTTTGGAATCAGTAAGATCATTTGTAGTTACGAGTTTTGTGTGACTTTTTTAATTGATAAAGTTAAAATATTAATATATTCATGTCATAGACTTTTGTGCCAAATAAATAAAATATTAGTAGCTATCACCATTTCCATCAATTTGCTGCTCAGCATTATTATTCAGAAAACCATTTGCCTAAAAATTTACTCTGAAATTCTACAAAGGATCAATGGTAAGATCGCCATCACAGAATCAAATACTAAGATTATCATCAGCAGGCCAACTGTTTAAGAAATGGAAACATAACCAGAAACACTTATCCTTCTCAGACCTTAACTCTACTTCCATTTCTCTGATTCATCAGAAATGACAGAGGAGGTATAAAATCGCGTCAGTAAGTTTGGAATACTAAAGAAAGTAATACATTTCAGTGCATGCCAGGAGTTAAGAGTATTTTTTAAATTATTATTATTAAGGATCAAATAATAAACATTTTTAGCTTCACAGACTGTACCCCTCTGTCTCAGCTCATCAACTCTACCTGTATCATGAAAGCAAATATGGATAAAATATACATGAACCAGAGTGATTGGGTTCCAAAAGGAAATATTTATAAAAACAATCAGCTGGCTGGATTTGCCTGTAGGCCATAGTTTGCCAAACCCTTGTCTATGATTTTGATCCCATTTACAAATGAAAATTGCACTTATACTCCTGGTCCTGTTTCACCATGCATATGCTATTCTTTCAATTTGAGCAATGATGTAAGAGAAGAAATTTAGAAATTGTACATTTTTGCCTTTAATAAATATGGTTATATTGCCACATCCTCCCTTTGTCCATTTTATCACTAATACTAAGGCTTTCAACACACTTTGTTGCATATAAAATTTACCAAAGCTTCCAATATATATTTTAGACTTTGCAAGTCCCAAGCTTATTCTTAAATATTCACAAAAATTCACAATAATTTTCAAAACACACACACATACACACACAAATGTATTACACATATATCTTGTTGAAGTTTGAACATTTTCTTTCACAATTTGAGCTCATCATATAGCATCAATAATTTCTAAAGATGACTCCTTTTCTCATTGAAATAGATCTTGATTGCAGAATGAGAATTATACTTCAGAAATTCCATTCTTCAGCTATCTCTCTTTTCAGAGGCATAATCACAATACTTTAAAGTCTTAAATTTTTTATAAATTATTGAAGTATCACCTATATATGAAAGTGAGCAAGACACAGGTATGTAGCGCAGTCAATTTTTCACTAAAGTACTATGTAATAATTTCAGAGTCAAAAAAGTGGAAAAGGTCTAGCACTAGAACAACTCCCAGTCAATAAATAGCTCCAAAGTAAACCTTAACTTTACTTCCGTTACCATCCACTGAATTTACCTGCTTTCATATTTTATATTAATGAAATAACTTATTATAAACAGAATTCTCTTGTTTGGCATTATGTCAGTAAGATTCATTCATGTTGATAGATTTACAAGTAGTTCCTTCATTCTTAATATTTTGATTTAAAAAATATAACATGGTTTATTTATTCTATCTAGTGTCAGCTGACAATTTTATGATTTCCAGGTTGTGATTATTTCATATAGTACCATAAGCATTCTTGTGGATTTTTTGGTGAACATATAGATGAATTCTGTTCGGTTATCATACCTAGGAGAAGAATTGTTGGATAGGTTATGCTTTGATCAGCCTTAGTGATTAGGAATGATTTGTTTTCCAAAGTGATTTTACAGACTCATGTACTAACTGAAATGGATGATAGCTATAACTCCTCCACATACTCACCCCAAATCATTATTATTATTAATTTGAAAAATACTCCTGTAAGTTTAGTCTAACTCCAACAGGACAGCTTTCATTTTTTTTCTTTTTCATTTACCAACTCCTTGATACTGTCGTTGACTTATTCCACATCTCATATCATTTCTACCTGACTCCTTTAGAATGATCACTTACGGGAAAACAGATGGAGGTTCCTCCAGTCCTTATCTTTTCTGCTCCAGCAGGAAAGCTGATGTGCATTTGCAGCGTGCACAGTAGGTATCACCTCAGGCCAAGAACCCATTAGGCAGGTCATTATGTTTCCATGCTTCTGACTAACACTCTCTTGGGAAGCTCCACTGTTTAGCAACTGTTCTGGGTCACAGTCACACGCAATTACCTACAGATATTGCAAAACTCAGTCTACCCAGATCCAAGGATATACTTGCTCATGTGACATGACTTCTGAGAGCTTCAATTTTTCTTACCTTAAAGTGGAAGTATCTCACAGTAATCTCAGAGGTGGGAGCATAGATAACGTATATTCGTCTACATAATTTTCCATAATATGTCTGTAAAAATACATCATGTTATCCGTAAAGTGCACAATGGGTCATTTTTAAGTTCTTTTTGTGTAACTGTGTCAGGCACACAAAATTCATTAGGCTTCTTCTTTATTTCTTTATCAGAAGCACAGGTACTCAGAAAATTGACAAAGCCTAGGAAATTCCCAACACTGTCACACTGACACCTTTCAAATTAAAGAAGCAAAGTCCTTGATTTTCACTTCTGGCTATCAGCACAAGTGCATCTCATACTGGACTAAAACTTATTTGGCATTTAATTTATTTAAAGTCTTAGACTTTTGCTTAGGCTTTTTTATGGTACCATAGCTCCAGATCAGTAGCCATTTCATACATCCCTGTATGATCCCACACTCTAACACAGGGATAAGTTGTTTATCACATATTTTTGCAGATTACTTGATGAACTATTTAATAAAATAAAAGGCATAGAAATTTCCATGCATAAAATATATCATCGCTCAACAAATGTTTCCTTGCATTTAGTTACTGTCCTTAACTCAGAAAATATTCTCAATATACTTTCCCTCAACTGCAACTACATTGTTTCTCCATTTTCCTTGAAAATTAACAACCCGATATATTGATGGAAATATTTTTCTTAATTATTGGGGTGGAAGCTTAGATCCTGGGAAACAGATTCGGGATCTCAGCAGGACAAAAATGTAAGATGCAGCTGGGGTTGTAGATATTCTTTATTCAAAGGGGACAGATGGTGAAATGAAGTGTTTCAGGTACTTTAAAGATTAACTTAGTATCAAGTGGCAAATCCAGAGATTTGGTTGCAGAGCCTACAATTTTCACTACTCTGTTATACTTCTTCCATATCCAGTGTTTCCAAAAATATTTTAAAATAATCGTACACACAGTGTGCTTCTTTTATAAAATGAATATTTTTTCATTGCTAAAACATTACTACTAATATCCCTACTTACTATCGCCATGAAAGCAACCTTTTAAAATAATAATAGGAAAACTTCCGGCAGCTCAGTTATTTACTAGTATTTTGTAATTATTTTTAGTTACAAAATCCTTCAACCAAGGTCATACCAAAGTATCTAAATGAAAGCCTCTTTTATTCTGTGTTAAAAAATACTTTTGAATGAGTATTTCTCCAACCCTGATTCAATCAAGAATCATGTTTCTGGAGCCAAAAGATACTAAACCACCAGTAAGGCCTAGAAACATGGATGCTCCCAGTCTGCCTGAGAAAGTGGAGGTGATTGTGTGGAGGGAGTATTTGCAATAGAGTTCTTCCATTTCTCTCCTATTTTCTACTTATAGTGTCCTTTGGAGGCTATTCATATTTATACAGTCCGTGGGTTTGTTAGAAGTGCAGAATCTTAAGCCCTACCTCAAATATACTGTGATAAGACAAATGAGAAGATGGTGCCCAATAATCTCTCCCCTTAAGGAATATACATGATAAGTAACAGATATGAGCTATGGGAACACAGGGTCAGGAGATAATTCTATAAACTGTACCTACTGTGCTGACCCCCATGTTCTTTCTTTTAAAAAGCAATTTACCTATGGCCCTGCCTAAGTCTACAGGGATGCTACATTCCTCAGCAAATAACCTGCCATCTGCAGGAGAAACACAGGCCCAAGACTGCTCCCTGCTGATGAGAACACAAGCTACTCTGAACAGGGACCTTTGGGGACCTTTAGAGATTTCAAGACTGAGATAAAGAGGATGATAAGAAGCAAAGCCCCCTACACATAAAATCTGTAAGAACAAGTTCCAATTAGGATCCTTCACTGAAGGCCAAGGTGACTCAGAGTTGCCTTGGATCTTCAGCATGTCATTAAAACAATAACACCTCCCCTCTATGGGGAGGACCCTCTGCAGTGAGGACTTGAGAGCCTGATACAATCCTGCCCAGAGTCAGAAGCCAAAATGTGGACCTGGGTTGCACTCTGAAAACTTCCCTGGGACCTCCAACAAAGCAGGCCAGTAGGTGGGGTACCCTATCCCTCCACTCTCTGAGAGGAGCCACTCTTTCCCTTGAGAGTAAGCTGTTTTCCTATCCCTTCTAAACAAACTCAAACTTTCTGCCCAAATGACTCATATGAAATCTTTCTGTTGTAATCACAAGAACTGCGGACTGAGGGCACCCATGGCTGCCTCAGTGTCACAGCATGCCCTGGCTCTGTAGAATTCCCACCCTGTGTAAACCTCTCCCTATGATTGTGAGTAGGGCTTGTGAACATAAAGGGGACTAATTCTAATTATTTAGTTACATTGTATGGAAAATGTGATAGGATTTTGGAGGCATATTGAAGGTTCCTAAATAGTTGACTTTGATTCAATCGAAGCAGAGATCTCCATGGGTGGGTCTTAACTAAACAGGTGAGTCTGTCGAAAAAAAGGTCTACAGGCTACAAATGAAATCAGTAAGATTGGAGTTTTAGTGATACACTCCCATTTGCCCAGAAGGAACAAACCACCTTGTGAAGGCAATCACGCAGCAGGGAATGGTGGGAGGACAGTAGGAGCTGAGGATTTTGATTCTATAGCCACAAGGAAATGAATTTCACCAACATCATTGAACTTGAAAGAGGACAGCAAACTTCAAGTGAGATTGTAGCCCCTGGCAATTCTTTGATTTCAGCCTGCTGAGATACTGAACATAAGAGTTAGATAACTGTACCATCATCTAGACCCATGGAAACTGTGAGATAATAGATGTCTGTTGTTCTAAGTCATACAGTTTGTGTTCCTGTGTGATGTAGCAATAGAAAATAAACACTCACCATAAATCAGAATCTGCATTTGTTAAGAATCTCAGCTGATTTTGAAGCCCATTAAACTTTGAAGCATTTTTCTTTAGTCTGCTTTTGAAATAATCCTGTTAGCAGTTATCACAAAAGATAGGGAGTCATATTATAAGAATAACAATAAGGATTTACCATGAATCTTAATTCTTAAATATTAGCAAAAATGATTACAATATGAATATTTATGTACAAATTAGGCACAAGTATGATTACAAAGTATGGTTTACACACTATAAAGTATACATAAAATAGAAATTTAAAAGGCTGTAACAAAGGTTAGATAATGTTTGAAAATATTTTACTTTGCATTTTAAAAGTTTGTCTTACTACATTTATTAGAAAAATATCATTAATAACAATATTGATCTATTGATATATTTGTATTTCTTACATGATAATAGTAATTTACTGAATGAGTAGGGCTTTTAGTTTATTTGATTCACATAATCATAAAAAACTGAATGCAAAGTATATAAATCAATTTTATTGTTGTACATAATTTTTGTGATGTAATAGCTATTCAATTGATAAATTTACATGCAACATAATATGTTTTAATATTGTATGGTTTAGATACAAAATGTCCCCTAAAAGCTCATGTGTGAGACAATACAAGAAAGTTTTGAGGTGAAATGAGTGGGTTATGAGAGTCTTAAAGTAATCAGTACATTAAGCCACTGATGTGGATTAATTTTGTGGTGACTCTAGGCAGGTACAGTGTGACACAAAGAAGTATGTCACTGGGGGGTGTGCCTATGGGATTTATATTTTGTCCCTGGTTAGTGGAGCGCTCTCTCTCTCTGTCTCTCTCTCTCTCCCTCCCTCTGAATGTCCTTGCCATGTCCTGAGCTATCTTCCTCTGCCATGCCCTGGTCCATGATGTTCTGCCTCACCTCAGGCCCAGAGCTATGGAGTCAGTCGAATATGGATTGAACCTTTGAGATCATGAGCCAAAATAAACTTTTCCTTCTCTATATTGTTCTTTTCAGTTCTTTTAGTCACCATGGGTAAAAAGCTGACTACAACAAATATCAACAAGGAACAAGAAGTAGCATAGTTCCCAGATCTTGGTTTCTGTTTTTGTTCTTTTAACATTTCGAATTTTATTTATTTATTTTTCAATTCTGGGGGGTCGAACCTGGGGTCGAACCTAGGGTCTCACACATGCTAAGTCTGTACTTCACCCCCAGCCTGGATCTTTGTTTCTAATACTATTTTTCAATAGGGTTTTGATGGTGTTTTATTGGGGAAGATAGGGTAATCCCATGAGATACAGAACTCCTTACTGGTCTAATTTAATGAAAAGACAGAGCTTATAAAATCAAGAATGACTGTGGATTTAGCTCAGTGGTAGAACAAACCTGGGGTCAATCCCCAGTGTGACAAAGAAAGAAAGAGAGAGAGAGAGAGAGAGAGAAGGGAGGGAAGGGAGGGAAGGAAAGTCCTATGGTGACACCATATGTAACGTGTAACATGTAAGATTTTGACAGACATGTTGCTTTAACCAATATTATTAAATAAACATCTTTAATATACAAAATAGGGAAATTTCAGGATTCTCAGACAAATAACTAAATCAAGGATCGGGGAAGAAAATATGAAACATGAGTATAGAGATTCTAGTAGCAGCAGAAAGTAGAGACATGTTCACAAAACAAAACAAAAAATCCACAATGGTGGGTTATATCTAAGGGATACAAAAGCCAACTGTTTCCCTTTGCCAATAACCAAAGCTATAACAATTTTAGCAGCAAAATAAATAAACCAGTTTTGGATGAAAACCTGAATTAAAGATTAAATATCCATGAGTCCAAGTGGCAAAGACTAATGAATAGATAAATAAATGGGGGGACATGATGAATGTCCAGAGCAGAGTAACAGTCATAATGTTATGATATGGTGAGATTGCAATAAATCACCAAGTGGATCTTAAAGCAAGAGGTGGAACTATCTTTATTCACCAGCTGGTGGTCCGGATTCACCAGCTGGAGGGATGGAGGAGCAGGCTGCATGTCTGCCCACCCTTTGACCCCCTCCAAGGGCTAGAATACACCTTTTATACCATAAGTAAAATATGTCAGTATATTAATCATAAGTGGCTATTGCTATGACAATCAGAGAATGGTTACTAATATTTAAACAAATGTTTGCATACACTGCTGAAGCAACGTGGAACCCAGAGGGAGAACAATTTTACATTGTATAAGAATTGCCATTTTGTATTGCCAGACATGCTATGCTAGGCAACTGTTGATGGGTACAGAGGCAGAGTTCTCTCATGGGAGAAGCATTTCCTACATGACATCCAGTCTTGGGGTAAAATGGAATCTGTTTGGTCATTGCCCATATAGCCTGACCCATAATAATAAGTCATGTGTTTAGTTTTTACCTTTGATAAAATATGATGAGAAAGAAATTTACACTGTGGCCCCATCTTCCTCTGTAAAATCCATAACTCCAGTATTACCATGGAAGAAAAAAATCAGATAAATCCAAATTAACGATTCTGCAAAATAACTGACCAGCATTCAGAAGTTTTAAGTATTACTCAAAAATAAGGAAAACTGAGGAAAAACTGAGAAACTATTAAAGCTGGGGTTGTTCTTCAATAGTCGAGCACTTGCCCCACATGTGTGAGGAACTGGGTTCAATTCTCAGCACCACATAAAAATAAATGAGTAAAAGAAAGGTCCATAAACAATTTTTAAAAACATTTTGAAAAATGACTTCACAGATAGGAAGACATGAAGCACATTAGGCATAAGCTAAGGAAATCTGAAATAAAATGTGACTGTTAGAGGGAAAAGAAATGTGAGTTAAATAAACATCATTCTAATGGAAAATATTAATAATAGGAGAAACTACATATAGGGTGTTTGAGAACCCTCTCCTATCTTTGAGATTTTTCCTTACATCTGAAACTATTCTGAAACAGAACGTTTATTATTTTAAAAATTTGGATAAGAATAAAATACCCTCATCAAATGATGTATAGGCAGAGAGAGGGATGTAAGTAGTCCTCAGAACATAAGGGCGCTTTAAGCAGCCCTTTAAATTCCTTATAAGAGAATGACCTACCACTTGGCCTTATCAGTGAAATGAACTACTCTTTATTCTCAGGCACATAATCAGTCAAATCTAACTATACTGCACTTCTTGTCAGCACAATAAGCAAATCAAGGTTCCAAGCCAGCTCACATGTACCAAGAACTTGTGGTAAGCTGTGTGACACACACTGTCTTTTCCCATAAGGCCTTGGACCGGCTTGGAGCGGAGGGAAGACAAACATGTAGAAACTAAGGAGTCAAGAAAACCAATACACGATAGTTGTGTGAATTTATATACCATTACTATTATGTGCCAAGGAGAGTTTCTGCTGCTTTCCATACTTAATCAAATGCCAACAACTCAGGGAGTTGGATCTTATTATTTAATTGTAACCAGGACCCAGAAAATTAAATAAGATGTTCAAGGCTTTGTCCTCATAGGTACTAAGTAGCTAAACACTAAGTGGTACTAAGTGTGAATTCAGTAAGATCTTGCTCTCAATCAAATTACTTGTGTTATTAACATATACCACAATTGGGTGCCTACTAAACACAAATTAAAAATAAAAACAGAAAAAGAACATACCAAAACAAACACACAAACCCGCCAATGAACTACTGAACAGGTAGAGTAGGGAACCCCTGGGGCAGGAAATCACAAAAGGAATTCACCCTCTTTGAAGGAACTTCTCTAGGAATCTCCAGTTTGAGTTTTTCAGAAAAAGAAACTCAGTCATCCTTCAGGCCTGAAAGTGGGGAGTGGCTGCAGATAAAGGCACTTACCCCCAGTTGTTTTATATATATATATATATATATATATATATATATATATATATTCACACACACACATATACACACACACAACAAAAATCAAATAATTGACAAAGAAACATGTACTTTGAAAACCATGATGTCAAATGATTTTTCTTACATAGTCAAATGTGAGTATTGTGTTTAGGAAGCAGAAAAAAATGAAAAAAGATAAGAAAAAAATAGCACTTCCAATATATACACCAAGAATCTTCAAAGGTCTAGCAGTTCGTCCTTGGCATTGATGGGGCACAGAGATAAGACCTTAAACAGTCAGAAGCTAATGGTCAATTTTGAGTTTACTGAGAACCCTTGGAGTCAATGGCGTTACCTTCCCTGACTTCCCAGTGTGTTCAAGAATAAAGTTAAATGACCTAGGACTGATGCTGGCGTAACTTCCCAGCAGCTATCCAGTTATTTGGAAGTTCCTAATCACTAGAACGTGGGTTATCTCACCCACTTCCCTCCGTCATTCTCAACCGACAGTTTCTTTAAGTATTTGCCCTTCACCCTGAGAGAAATACAGCAAACTGGAACAAGTTCATGGTGTTCTCTCCTGATCTCCAGATGGCTGATGTGTGCCAGGAGACAACTCCAATGAGTCAATGGGAGGATGCTGCTAAATAGCTGTTTAACTTCATCCACAAAGAACGGCATTAGGAGATTCATGCAGAAAGCTATGCATAACATATATGTTGTTCAATCAGATTTGAGGAAGTTCTCTCATCCTCAATCACAGTGCATAATTTTGAATCCCTATTAAAAACCAAACTGGATAATAAGAGAAACAACTGAGAAATTACTAGTTATTTAAAAGTGATTTTGAAATGTGATAGAATGTTTGTTCTCCATGGCTCATTTATCCCAGTATATTAGTTCAATAGAATTGCCCAGTTACGTTTTAAGAAAAACTAGCTTTAACAGTGCTCTTTTCAAAGGTAGTACATTCAAAGGCACTCCATATATAGAGATGACTTTGTGCTGTGTAAACATCACATTTTTTGATAAATTAAAGTGCCATAGAGGAAGTCAATAAATATGTCTGAAAACCAAACCATGTAATAAGTAATGAAGAACCAAGGATAGGTCTCATTAGTTTGGAAAAGAGAAAATGAAAACATAAGAAGCAGTCTTCTTTAAATATTTGAATGCCAATTCTATTCATACAATGAATTGTCTGCAATAATTTAGCAATGGGCAAAAGATCAGAATAGCTCTTGCTCTAAAGGATATACAGATGCCCAGAAAGTATATGAAAAATCTTCATTCATCATTAATCATTAAGAAAATGAAAATCAAAATCACAATAAGATAACATCGCAATTAAGTTAAAATGAGGTATATACACAATGGAATATTATCCAATCATAAAAAAAATAATGAAACCCTGTCAGTTGTGACAACAGAGGTGGGAACTAAGAACATAATGTTAGATAAGCCAGGCACAGAAAGACAAATACCGTGTGTTCCACTGGTATGCAGGAAATAAAAAAGTTGATTTCATGGAAGCTGAGTAGCATGGTGGTCATTAGAGACTAGCAGGTGGAGGGGGTTGGGAGGGTAGGATAATGAGTTCCGATGTTCTGTAGCACTGTAGGGTGATTATCGTTCACAACAATTTCTTATATATTTTATAAAGAACTAGAAAAAGTGAAGTTCAAAACTTCCCAACAGAAAGAACTGATCAGTGTTTAAGGAGAAGAAATGCTAATTACCCTGATTTGATTATATCACATTGTGTACAATTATAGAGTTACACAGTTATTATCCCATAAATACATTCAAGGATTGTGTATCAATTAAAAACAAATTAAAAAGAAAATGAAATAAGAGTCATACAAAAATAACACCTCAAGTGAAGCTCTGAATGAAAAGATGATGTGCAGGGAGACTGCAGAAACGTTGGGACAGGAAATCGCAAAAGGAATTCACCCTCTTTGAAGGAACTTCTCTAGGAACTGCCATGTTGAGTTCTTCAGAAAAAGAAAGAAAACTCAGTCATAGTTCAGGCCTGAAAAAGGGAAGGGGCTGCAGATACAATGAAAACCATAAACCACTAGAGGAAAGAGTCACAAAACCACTTGTCCCAGTAAAAGAACAAAATTCAGTGTGACTCTTGGAAGGAAAAATTTTAAAAAGAAAAAAAGAAAAATCCCTCTACTTTACTGGACAAGGAGCAAGAAAATGTCCTGCTACCAGGCCATTATAAGCCTCCTACTACTACAGAGCAAAGTTCTTATAGGACCTCTGCCAAAGGCACAAGGTATTTACTTTTCAAGCTGGGGCATTTGGACTGAGAAGGTCTCCTCATGGACACCCAGAGAGATGGAGCTTAAATAAGACTGAGGAACAACCAGGACATCAGAGAAGTTCCTTCCTTCTTTCTCTGGTATATGAATTTAAGAAATCATTTGCCCTAAAGAACTGAACACACACCTCTCAAAAGAAGAAACACAAATGGTCAATAAATAAATGAAAAAATGATCAACATCTCTAGCAATCAGGGAAATGCAGATAAAAAGTACACTGTTATTTCATCCTACTCCAGTTAGAATGGTAATTATCAAAAATACAAATAATAACAAATTCTGGCAAGAATGTGTGGGGGAAAGTACACTCATACATTGTTAGTGGGACTGAAGACTAGACAACCACTCTGGAAAGCAGTTTTGAGATCCCTCAAAAAAGTAGGAATGGAACCATGACATGACCCAGCTATCCCATTCCTTGATATTTAGCCAAAAGAAGTAAAATTAGCATATTGTAGTAATACATCCCAGCCACATCAATGTTTATAGTAATACAATTCACAATAACCAAATTATGAAACCAGACCAGATGCTTGTCAGTAGAGCAATGGGATAAAGGAAATGTGGCAAATACACACATTGGAGTTTTACTCAGCCACAAAGAAAAATGAAATTATGGCATTTGCCAGTAAGTGAATGGAGTTGAAGAATATCATGCTAAGTAAATCATGCCAGACTCAGAAAATCAAAAGTTGAATATTTTCTCTCATATGTGGAAGCTAACACAAAACAAGGAGGAAAAAGGCAGAGAATTGAATATCACAAAGATAAACAGAAGATCAGTGGAATAGAAGAAGGAGATTGATAGTGAGTGAGGGAGGATGGAAAGGGTAAGAAATTCAGAATGGATTTTAAAAATAATATGGACTGTGAGCATGTAAAAATAAATATACCACAGCAAATCTCACCTTTATGTATAACTATAAAGCACCAATCAAAAGTAAATAAATAAACAAGTAAAAGGTAGACCAGTAGATTAAAGGAAGAATAAGGGGAGGAAGGAAAAAGGGGGGACTGAAATAGAGTAGATCAAATTCTCATTTGCTCTCCCTGGTACAATAAAGTTTGCTTATCATCAATGTCTGTTATGGTTCAGATGCTAGGTGTCCCCCAAAAGCTCATGTGTAAGAAAATGCAAAACAGCTTAGTGAAATGATTTACTTATGAGAGCTTTAACATAATCAGTACCATTATCCACTGATAGAGATTAACTGGGTGGTAACTGTAGGCAAGTAGGGTGTAGTTGGAGGGGGTGGGTCATTGGGGGCACATCTTTAGGGTATATTTTATCCCTGAAGAGTGGAGTGTTCTCTCTGCTTCTTGGTGGCCATGTCCTGACCTGCTTTCTTCTGCCACATTATACCACCATGTTTTTCTGCCTCATCTCTGGCCCTGAGGAATGGAGTCAGCTATTTATGGACTGAGACCTCTGAAACCTGAGCCTCAAATAAACTTTTCCTCCTCTAAAATTGTTCTTGTAAGGTCTTATTGATCACAGCAGCAAAAAAACTGAATAAAATGATGTCCTTTAGTTAAATCTAGTGAAAATATATTATTATTTACTGAAATATTTATAGAAGATAATACAAATCTTTATGGATAAATTCAGATTGCACTAGTTAAGTTAAATTATAAAAATATTCTTGCACTTGGACAAGAAAATAATTTGAAATTGTTTAGGCTACAATCAAGTAAATTCTAATTTTACTCTACCAATCCTAATGAATTTTCCATTCCTACCCTAAAGTGTTATACTGATAAATAATCTTCATGATTGCTAAGTTTGAAATTATATTTGACTCTCCATCTATTTACTGAATTCTAAATAGCATCTTATTTCTTCCAGAAAAATTTCAAGCAATTGTGATAGTCCTCGGCCTATTTGGTGATAGACTCAAGGAAATGTCAAGGCCATCTTTGTCCACATCTGCTTTTAATTTCTTTTTAAGTAAAGGACCTCTGAAGGTCAGCCAGCATTACAAAGTGAACCTTGTGCTGTACATTTCTTTATGATAATTTTCATATTTTCAGACCCTGTCTTCAGTTGGATCTATAGAAAGGATCAAGAGGTCCTTTCAGACCAGTGGGATACAGACCCAGTCAGCCAAGTCCACAGGCGCTACGAACTCACTGTTTTAGCTTTTAAGTTCCCATCGTTCCTCCCCTGTGCGCTTTAAACACTCCCTTTGTATCACTGAACTTATATCTGAAACTGGACTTCTTATGATTCCAGCTATTGGCCTTTAAAAATATAGTGTTAAATATGAATTTTAGTCTTTGCATTATAGAATCTGTACTACTTTTCATTTTGAACTTGGGACTGGTCATTAAAATACTGGTCATTAAAAAATTGATCTCCTCTGTATTTGAAAATAAATTTACTCCGATCAATTACAAATATACACAAATGATAAGTAACTATTATACAAATAAATTTTATGTCTTATTTTTATTCAATTATTTTCCCTTGATACATTATCCCCAAATCTTCTATATGACTAAATAATTTTGACTATAAAAGCCTTCAGAAGGAGAAATATTATAAACGAGAAAATATCAAAAATAGCAATTTTACTTCTGTCCACTTTACAGCATTAGGGCATCTTCATGGTTAAAATCAGAATGATGATGCATAATATGAGGTGGAAGGGAGACAAGAATGGAGGAAGGATAGATAGCATAGAGGGAAGGGAGGGGAGGGGTCTGGGTGGGGGAGCAAGAGTAATAACAGAATGAGACAGACATCATTGCCCTGTGTACATGGATGAATGCACAGATGGTGTGACTCTACTTTGTGTACAACCAGAGAAACAATAGCTGTACTCCATTTGTGTTCAATGGATCAAAAATTAAATGAATAAAAAAAAAATCAGCGTTCAAACTATTTACCTCAGGTAAGGTTGGCAGAACCATTATTATGGATGTTTTACATTCTTGTCTTTAAACATTTTTAAACCATGATTTTACTAAAAGTTAATTGTTTTGTTTTGCTCTGGATATGATTTTTAGAAATAGGAAAATGATAAAACGTTTAAAATAAAAATGCATGTTTCCTTAAAGAGGCAAAACAAAGTTTCAAAGGATTCACTGTTTTCTTTACACTATTTTTAATAGAGAAATGAAAGAAACTAGGATGGGGACTTCAGTCATTTTGATAGCATTTTGTTTACATATCACTTCATAGTACTTAAGTGCTTGCAAAGTAATTGACTAAGTGAATGAAACTGTCTAAAGTGCTTTACTGATGAAAAATTATTCTGGGTTAACTGCCTCAACACACACTGAATATCACTGGAAATTCTAAACTCTCCTGAGGCTACTTGTGCTAAACCTTAATTAGATTACACCTCTTGAGATTTACTTTAATATGGTCCTGATGATCACTTGATGGCCAATTTTAGTATGTTCTATGATCACCCCTTAAAAATAGCTCTCCTTCAAATATGTAGTCTTAGTACATTCTCTGCAATTATAACCTTTGACTACACATCCTTATATCTCTAAGTAGATATGTGGTACAGTACTCTCTCTCCTGAAGCAATGGGTACATCTAAACACAAGGAATTCACATGGTAAATGTAATCTGTGTTCTCTGATTTTGTGGAAAGAGTTCAAGGCCTCAGTTTAATGACCTACACTTGAAATAGATGCTGCACCATAATATCATTTAAGTGCATATGTTTGGGAATTTGAACAGTTAAAAACATCAAATGTGGATAATTCAAAAGAGCCAGGTTTTATAAACATATTTTAATTATAAAATCCACCTCTAAGACTATCAAGAAAATTTTCATTTAAGAAATGATCAAATTCCAAAGCTTACACTTCTACAATTTAGGCAATAAAAATTAATGATATTTGAATTTTAGAACTCTGATTAATGGCTAATCCTACAATGGAGCCTCACAATGTTATAAAATTCTCTTTTCTAAGATGGAGCACAGTAAAAGTTAGATACTCTTACAGCATGTTTGATTTTGTAAACACTATAGAACCCAACACACATCATTAGGATTTCTTTCTGTGTGTGGTTTAAGATTAAAAGGCCTCCAAATCCATAATGAATACAAATTCAGAAAATCCATTTTCCAGCATGAAACTTTTCAATGTATGCTCAAGTTCTTGGGCTGGTAGATTCAATTATACATTAGAAATACCTAACAAATTTCAATTATAGCATAAATAAATATACAAGTTTATAAATTATATATTACATGTTGTAATATTTTAAAAGTAGCAAAATCATTAACATTCAGTCACAAATATGATAAAAATTTATTGTACTTCGTGTATTTCAATAAGATAAAATAAAATAGCTGCATGTTTTAGTCAGAATTCTCCAAAGAAACAGAATGAATAGAATGTATGTAATTAGTTATAAGAAAGAACTTATTAGATTGGTTTGCATCATCAGAGGCTAGATAGTCCCACAGTGGCTATTCGTAGGCTGAAGAGCCAGAGAAATGAGTAGCTGTTTAACCCAAGAAGGTGGAAGACAGTGCTAATGAAGAAGCAGAAGTCTGATGGCCAAGGGGCAGCATCAGCAGCAAAACTGAACAAACCTACCTACTACTCAGGAAGGGGTTGAGTGTGTGCACATGGGAATGAGAACTCCCCTTCTGCTCCCTCTTTCCATCCAGGCCCCCAGCCTATTGGTGGGTGCCATTCACTTTCAAGGCACCCTCCTCCTTCAGTTTGCTGACACACATATGCCAATCATCTCCAGAAACACCATCACAGTCCCAACCAGAAGTGTGTTTCACTATTTTCTAGATGTCCCTTAATCTAATCAAGTTTCCAACCAAAATTAATCATCATTTTACAATGAATTATTATAGTAATATATGCAATCATTATTGCTAAAAGTAAAATAATTGAAGTAAAAAATGCCAGAGAATTCATACAGCTTAATAAACAGAGAGTCCTGCCTGGATCTTTATGCAAATGCCATTAATATTTTTATTTAAGAGTCCAACCTATCTATATCTATTTGCTACATTCTACCTGTATCTATGATTTTAATTCATGCATTCTATAATTCATTCAGAAAATACTTAGTGAACATTTATTACATGTAGTAAATAAACTTGTCATCCACAGTCCTTTCTACATTATCTTTTAATTGTTTTACCTGTGGCTAAGGCCAGTGATATTCTCATGTTTACATAGAAAGATTACCACTAGTCTTTTCAATCTAATATGATTTCTAACTCAAAGAACTCTCCACCTACACATGTATCTCGGCTCTACTTTCTTCTTTTTTTTTCTTTTGTTGAATATCAGTGATTAAACCCAGGGGTGCTTAGCCACTGAGTCACATATTAGCTCTTTTAAAAAATATTTTACCTAGAGACAGGGTCTCACTGAGTTGCTTAGAGTCTTGCTATATTCCTGAGACTGCCTGAACTTCTGGGATTACAGGCTTGCACTATCACACTAGGACCCTGCTCTACTTTCTTAGATTCAGACTTAAATTATTCTCTTTAGAAAAGCTAACTCAAAACAGAAACCACTCATACATAAAGAGTTCCATAATAAATTTCAAAGAAAAGAACAGAAATAATCCTGAGTGATGTCGAAAGCAATATACACCTATAGAAGTTATTCAGCATTTATATTATATGCAGAATATTACATATATGTATATAATATATCTTTGTTGGGAAGCCTGTAATCTGTATCCTGATCATCTCTAATACCTTTATCAAAGTTTTTCCATAAGAATCATTGTGTAATTTTTATAAGGACAAGAGGTCTATAGTACACACACCAGTGTCTCTCCTGAGAGATACAGAAACCTGAAATAAAAAAGGATCCTTCTTCAGTCAAATTAGTATCATTTAAGTTCAAAAAAAGAGTCCAGCCCAGTATTTGTCAGTATATAAGATTGTTTGATACAAAGATGCTCAGTAAAGTCCTGCAGCATGAGAAGTGGAAGGAAGCAGTAACATTTTGGGAGAACAAGAGATTGCATGGGCTAAGTAGCTATTTAAACCAGTGGCTTTTACACTCATTAGCATTCCATTTCATAGATCTTTAGGATATTCTTCACCTTATACAAATATCTAGACACATTGTTGTGTTAGTCACTTTTGCAATGCTGTGACCAAAATACCTGACAACAGAAGGAAAAGTTTATTCTGGGCTCATGGTTTCAGAGTTTCAGTCCATAGTCAATTCACTCCATAACTCTGAACTGGTGGTGGGGCAGCACATCATGGGCAGAAGGGCATGGTGGAAGAGAACTCTTGCACTCATGCTGACCAGAAAGCAGAGAAGGAAAGAAGGAGCCGCCAGGGACATGCCCGCTACGACCATACCCCAACCACCTTAGTCCTTCGAATGATTAATCCATCAAATTAATGAGTCCAATGATTAGATTGCAGGTCTCATAAACTGTTATTTCAACTCCTATATTAACACTGGAGCTTTTGAGGGACACCACTTGTGCAAGCCGTAAGTCTTTTAATGACATTTAATTTTAACTGGAAGACAGAAATACATTAGTACTACATCAGCTTAAACAATGTATCCTCCAGCATTTAATCCAGGGATTACATAAATTCACATGAATTGCAAAACATGAAAAATTTAATGAAAAAATTATTGTCAAATGCTACTCAGTTTCCATGAAGTCTGATGGAAAATATTAATAAATTTATCCAGAAACATGAAAAAAGAATATTAAATTAAAATCAAGGAATATGTATTTAGAGCAAAATGTTTAAGGTCTATATTATTTATGTATATAGCATTGATTCAAGAAGATAAGCAAATAACATGGAAATATAATTTATAGAAAAGTAAATATAATTCATAAACAAATACAATTTAAAAATTTTCTACCTTTTTTCAAATGATTTTTCACTGCCCAGGATAAAGGATTAGTTTGCTGCTGTTTTTTAGTTTCTGTGTCCATAGAAGTTCGGTACAAAATGAGGCATGAGTATTTGTGAAAAATTGATAAGGAAAGTGGATTTCTGAAATGCAACCTGTCTCAAATGTTGTTTATATTTTGTTTTTGCCTCACATCATATATTCATTAAATCAAGGTAGTTCAATTTTATCCTGTGTTAATTCCCCTAAAATGCATTTTCTTTATATTTCTTAGCTTCCATAACAAAAAATAGATTTGGCTTTATATCCATCTTGTAAAAATGAAACAAAATTATTGGAGTGACATTTTTAAGTATTATGAAAAAACATTTTAGATTATTTTGATTATTTTGCTTTCAATACTGACTGTGCTAATTGAGTTCTTAGCTATATTCTATCTCATCTTACCCATAGATTTTTCTCTGATAGTCCACAGAGAAAGCAAATAAATAGATATCATATTCTATGCATTTTGCATAATCATTGCAAGTATTTGTTATTTGTTATCTGGCAAATCTGCATCTTCTGTATACAGCCTATATTTTTATTTGTGTTCTTTAGCTTTCTTTGATAGGAATTTTATTAAAAGACAAAACAAAGACTTGGCAAAATAACTTTTAAAATGTGATCATCAGAAATTAATACTAGACAAAATATTGACTATGAGCAATCACCATGAGGATCAGTACTACTCCACTTGCTGGAAATACCGAGTTGGTAAAAACTCTGCCTGTAACAATTTTAAAATGTATTGAGAAGAAAACAGACAAGTGAAAGTAAAATGCAGGAAAAAGAATAATGATAATAGAAGTAGTATGTAAAAGAAGGAGTCCTGAGACTATGCAGAAAGGACTGTTTCAGGAAAATGAAGATGAGAAGATGCTTCAAGGGAATCTTGCCAGGGACTTCATTTGGACGATCACATGATGATGACTTCTATTTTGCCATCATCTTTTAGATTTGGATTTAGCAATTACTTCTAACATACATATGTGGGAGCATGATTTTCTTCTACAAACATCAGCTACCTTTAAGAAAGAAGAATCTGCAGTGGAGGTCTATACTCAGGAAACAAGTGTTAGTCATAGGTGTGTGAGACCTAATGGACAGCTTGATAAATGATCCATTTTAATCAATAGCACCATTTAGAGAATATAAATGTCATTTTTTAAAACTTTTAATACAAGAACTAGCTGCACTGGCCATAGTCATTGAGAGTTCAAGGATCGGTCAGCATTAAATACTAGCAGAATAATAAAATGAGTGATAAAATTTCTAAATAAAATTTCTTCTAAAAGTGAACTCAGGGAAATACTGTGTAAGTTGCAAAAAGTCCTATAAAATATTAATTTTCTGAAAAATTTATAAGTATGCATTTAAAAAGACTGAAATCAACGCTTCTGTTTTACCAATGATTAATAAACTGGTCAAAACTTCCACATACCTTTGTCAATGAAAACTTGAAAACAGAGTTGTAAGATGTCACTTATGGGTCTTACAGAGGGTATCTGCAATGCCTTACTCTTTTTTAAGAGTTATACTTTTACAAAAATAAACCACCTCGACCATAGCTTCCAAACTGTTGTGAGAAAGGATGAAGCACATTCATTTGACAATTACATATAAAATGAAGCATAGATTATAAGCAGCAAAAATTATTAAATCGGCAATAGGTAACAATATTAAGAATATGAAAAAGGTGAGAAACACAGAAACTTTTAAAGTAGTGAACAGCATTGACAGCTGCAGGGTATCCTTGTCCATAACCTTATTTCATAACTATGGTTTATGATGGAGAGACCAATTCATCACTATATACTACTTTTAGGGGGATATTGAGGTACATAACTTGCTTTTGAAAGATTTCAACTATAATAGTAAGATGTTCAAAAATGTCTTAAACATGTGGTAGAAATTTCATCTATGTGGAAAATTAATTTCCGTATATCATCACAATTCACAATCTCAGAAAAAATTCTGCATAAAGTTCTGGTATTAATAATTTGGTTATTTATGCTGTAGTAAGCTATGATTTGGAAATTTCTGATGTGCAAAGAAATTTTTTGAAACTCTCATAATCAAGCAAATAAAAATTTTCTGTTATGCCTAACTCTTTTCATGTCTATTCTCTCTTTGAGATAGAATAAAACTATTTTTAAAAATGCTTCCATTATTTTAATTACAAACCCAATGATTAGGTTCCACAAAACTCAATACAACATGTCCATGATGAGTTTCTTAGGCCTAGAATACATTGCATTTTCAGGAAAGATTACTTTAGTATACTTCAATGACTAACTTGGTACTATTGTTGTTTGCAGTCCTTAGTATATAATGTGGCTTCTCTTTTCTTTTTTCTTCATTTTGTTTATATTAGGCATTGAACCCAGGACCTCACACATGCTAGGCAAGTGCTCTAACCACTGAGTTTCAGCTCAGCCCTAGGAAGTTTTTTTTTATCCCCTTTACTTATAAGGTCTCCTCTAAAAGCAAAGCTTACTAGTACCAACAGCAATCACAATGAAATTATTAATAAACATTTTTAATGAAGAGCAGAAACATTCAATTAGACTTCCTAAAAAATTCTATCCTTTACAATCAGACTATTCTTTCTGAAATTAGAAAATATTTGTTATTTATATTTTGCTTAAGTATCACATTATATAGTCATTAATTTCATTCAAAAAATCATTGTACCTTCATATTGAATGCACAAACCAAATATTTATTTACTATATATTTTGTCCTAATCAAATATTATTTATCATATATTTTCAAAGCCATCATGGTTCATTTTTATCCTAAAGAAAATGAAAAATACATATTTTGAAGTTTTGAGAGCATGCCAAATAAGAAAATGTTTCCAATTTATTTATTCCTCCCAGTAATATTTCTCTATGACATAGTGACCATGATTCCAGTTACTTTTTCTGACAAATATTTTCTTTATGACCCCACAATATATTTCTTGATATATCATGTAAGCAACTTCCATTCTCTTTGGTCATATTTTAGTATATACTCATAATAGGTACACAGTGGATTCTCCACATTTACCCAACTGATTTAAAATCACATGTCCACATAAAACTGCCTGATGGATGGCTATGGTAGCTTTGTTTATAATGGACAAATGAACCAACATGCTGTTCAATATGTGAACAGATGCCAGCTGAGATATATTCACATTATGGAAAATATTCAACATCAACAATGAATGATTTATCAAGCCACCGAAAGACATGAATTAATCTCAGATGAATAGTACTAAGTGCAAAAAGCCATTCTGAAAGTCCACATACTGTATAATTTCAATTATATGACATTCTGGAAAAGGCAAAATTAATGACATCATAAGTAGATTTGCAATAGTAAAGGTTCAGAAGGGAGGTAAGGGTTGAACAGGTGAAACATCAGGGATTTAGGGCAAGAATATCTAAGTGACACTGTGATGGTGGATAGATGAAACAAAAATAATGAACCATAACACATGCAAATTTTAAAAAATCATTTGCAACACCATAGGATCCTAGGATATAATGTAGACTGTGACAGAAAATATCTGACTCTGTTACAATGTGAAAAAAAAAAAACAATATCACTGAAGGGAATAAAGGGAAAAGCTGAGCTAAAGAACTTTAGAAATGTGTATGATTACAACTAAAGAAAGTATGCACAGGAAAGTTATCTACTTGATAAAGTTACTTTTATTATCCCATGGAGGTTCAAGTTAACAACTCTGACACTGTAATACACATATACCAGTATAAACAGCTAAATTGATGGGTGGGGTAGAAGTCCAGTTTCTCACTATTTAATACAGAAAAGAAAGGGGAAGAATCTGGCCTGGTCCATGTGATTATGGATTTATAGATTTGAGCTGGGTACATAGAACACACTTAGAAAAAGATTAATGCAGACACACATAAATGCATACATATGCACATATGTAAATGTGTGTTTTATTATTCATTCATGTGTCTCCGTGTCCTTTCAGTTGATAGGTTGAGAGGGTCTACAAGCAAAGTCACCCAATAGCAAGGAGCACTCTTAGTGCTAAGATCCTTGTTTCTAATCCATTCTCAAATAAAGGAAACAGAAATCCTTAGGGAGGTGTCTGTTTCTAACACTAAGGCATGGGGTATTAAGAGGAGGCTAGAAAATATGTCTTGTAATGCCAGAAAGTAAGGGAATATTAAAAATAAAATAAAACATAATGGTGTAATTATGTTGGAAAGACAAATGAGCCAACTCAGTTACCAATGACCCAAACTGGGACAATTTGAATAAAAACAAGTAAAGTATGTTGGATTATGACCTGAAATATAAAATAAAATCTATCAGAAACCATAAGGGTAGGAAGGAAAGGGAAGGGGAGGGAAGGAGTCAGGGAGAAGAAAGAAGAGAGGGAGAAAGAAAGAAAAAGAGGGGAGAAAAAAGGAATGAAAGGAGAGAGGGAGAGTGAAAGAGAAGAAATAACCAAGTTTCTCATACAAATGAATTCTAAACACTCTACACAGATAATCCTCTCTGAAAGAGGTGTAGCACATTCTTCACTCTTAAGTGTGGATTGTGTATGGTAACTTTCCTCCAAACCATACAGTATGGAGGGAAGAAAAAAATAATGTTTATTGTAAAGAAACCTAATAAACACTACATAGCCACGTGTGGAAGATTAGCACCAATGGTGATTTCATGCCATGTGTATGACATGTACCCTTCATATAGTGAAAGGATCACACATTACCCCATTGGACAGTTTAGTGTCACTGTCCAAAATATCTGACAAAAGTAACTTAGAGAAGGAAAAACTGATCTTGGCTAAAGGTTTCAGAGTTTTAGTTGGCCATGGTTGGCTATGTTCATTGTTCTGGACCCAAAGTAAGGCAGAATATCACGGCCCAATCACATGGCAGAGGAGCATTGTGATAGAAAGGGGAAGGGGTAGCAAGAGAAAGGGGAAGGGCTACAGGAAGATGAACACTTGCAGCGCATGCCTCCAGTGACACACTCCTCCAGCCATACCCTACCTGCCTAGAGGTACCACCCAGTTAGTCCCTTCAAACTAGAATGAATTAATTAGGCCACAGCTCTCACAATTCAATCATTTCACCTCCAAACATTCTTGCTTAATGTAAGAGCCTTTGGGGTCTACCTCATACCTAAAGAATAACATCACCTCTGTTATCTTCTACACCAAAACTTAAATCCCAGGTCTAATCATGAGAAAAACATCAGCTAAATCTCAGTTTAGGAACACTCTATAAAATAACTGAGCAACACTCTTGTAAACACTCAAGGTTGTCAATAACAAAAAAGCCCTCGAAACTGTTCCAGTCAAGAGGAACTGAGGAGGGTGGATGAATGAACAAACTGTGGTCTCCAGGATGATGCCCCAGAATAGAACAGCATGAGATGTAAACAAAGGTAATGTGGATAAAATATGGAATTTAATTAATGTATCAAATTGGCTCATGAATTGTGGCACATTTTCTAAAGTTAGAATTAATAAGGAAAACTTCTGTGTTATATATGGGATCTTTATATACCACCTTTGCTAATTTTTTGGGTAAATATAAAACTATATAAAATTAAAAAAATATTTAATTCAAAAGTACACACACAAACATACACCTAACAGTCACATGACTCACATAAGACATGCTTATGTCATGTGATACTCTGCAGGAACCTAAAACATTTCTGTACATGTCATGTCATGACAGCAATTAAAATTTCAGACTTTCAAGACTTTCTTATTTAAAAATCTCTGCTCTTTAATTAGGGACATTATCTACCATATTTCAACAAGACATATATATTTAAAAACACTCAATTTTTATCCTGAGTTTTTCTATCCCCTATCCCGGCAATGATAGTAAACAACCATTTCAAGGTAGAGATTTTTGGTACAAATTGACAAATTATTGCAAACTACTAACCAGCATATTTTTAACTAGAGGAGATTATGAGATTTTGAATAAATCCCAAATGGCTGATGCAGATGGAAAAATCTAATGTCCTCAGCTCATCCAATGCTCTTGCATTATATTTGGGCTTACTAAATGGATAGAATGTTTCAAATCAATCTTACCATGTAGTATATTTTGATAGTTAATCAAAATGATGAAAGTGCTAATGCAATAGATGTATGAGAACTGTGGCAACAATTTACCTTGAAATACTCAGATTAATTTAACTAAGAAATCTGTAAAGACATTATTTTGGAGGTGATTTCAAAGATAATATCATATTTTCAATCTAGTTAACTACAGCCAAAATGAGTCCTTTGGAGACAAAGAAAATGTATACCAACAGACATTGTTTCAAAATATAAATTCCTTTAAAATTATATCCCTTTAAAAAATAAGGTAGGCAGGCAGGGATAGAGAAAAACAGTGGAATGAATCTGACCTAAATTTCCTATATACGTATGTGAATATATCAGTGAATCTCACTATAATGTACATCAACAAGACTCTAATTTTAAAGAAAGGTGTAAGTAAATAGCAGAAAGGTCAGTAGAGTAGGGGGAAGGAAAGAGGGGGAGGGAGGAGGAGACGGAAAAGGGAAGTCCTGGGGACTGAATTAGAGCAAATTATATTCCATGCTTTTATAATTATGTCAAGATGAATCCTAATGTTATGTGTAACTAAAAAGAACCAATAAAAACCATTTCACAGAAGACATTAGAAAACCACATCTATTTATTTTAATCAGAAAAACATTCCCAGGAGAGTCAGCCATCCAACATTTGTCATGAGCCTGGAGCTGTTCAAAGCACACACAGAAGTGTCCTCCAGTCATCTAAGGGAGGCTTTTCCAATTCTCAGTCCTGGCAGTCCCTGCAGCAGTGACCTGACTGCCTTCAAAGTCCTGCTGCCAGCTCACCTAAGGGGCTCCCTGCAGGGCTGCTCTTACTATGTGCAGTGTGGCCAGGAGCTACTAGGCCATCTCCACCCGTGGGGTTTAACTGCAACTACTTGAACACTGTTGAAACCCTATCCTAATTTGTTCTTTCTGGAGTCTCCCTCAGTGCCAAGGAATCCTTTAGAATTCCCTTTCCATGTACATACTTATTTTCCTAGCACAGTCTAATTCTATATGAAATGTACTCTACTTAATGCACTAAGTGATTTCTGTTGGTAGACTGGACTGAAAATGATTCACTCTGTAAGAGCTCAGATTTTACACAAAATAGAAGATGAACAGGTAGCTGAATGGGTGCATAGATGGATGATAGCTAGATAGATCGATGATAGATAAGATCAATTCGTACAAACATTTTATTATTCTGTAAATGAAATGCAATATTTATTAATAAATTAAAACAAGTACATACAAATTTACTTTGATTTCCTATTTAATTCACATAAGTACCTACAAATATAATATACATAATTGAATTCATCAGTACACTTGATATAAAGGGAATTTTGTTCACAAATTTAAAATGTCTGCATTAAAAAAAAAGACCTGAAAATATCCAGGATATTTCTTCTTATTAGAGGAAAATTTTCATTATTGACTCTTTAGGAATGAGAGTTTCTTTATCTCAGTGATCTAAAACAAAAAAACTGGAACATATTTATGGAAAAATCTGTGGATAATTTTACAAAGGTAAAGGTGAACCTTCCCCTCTCTTTTTTGAGATGCAAGAAATGAATATATTGATAGGCCATTGGTTCTATAGGAAGTAAAACAGATCTGCATTTTGAAATGACCAGCGATGCACAAGTTTTCATCTTAATTACCTAAGTATTAAAAATGCATTTCATTTTAGTGTATTCAATCTGAGATGATTATTAAATTCAGCTAATTATGACATTTATTTTTCTAGAAGGAAGTTTAATTCAAGGACTACACCCTAAGGAGAAAGCATTCCAATTAGAGGATTTATTTGGAAAGCAAGTAAGATGAATTCATATGATTAAAATCTAATTGCAACTATTTCAAAACTCCATTACTACTACTCATCTGTATTAGCATAATTAATTTTTAAAACTATAAAGCTCATTCTTTTATCTAAAAAATTCTTTCAACACATCAATGAAATGTAATTCAAGCAAATCTTGATTAAGAATTGGAAAGTATCTTAAAATTTCCCAGAAGGGTCTAATGGTTTTAAATGAATTATACTATTACAGAATAGCAACTGTCAAATTTATTACTAAATGAAAAAGAAGAGATTAGATTATGTTTACCTAAAGATATGAAACCTACTTCTAGCCAAGAAAACTTTTGGTGCTTTTTAAGACCAAAGAACTCTAAATTTTCTATCTCCTGTGAAATGTGTATGATGAAGAGAATTTCCTTTAATCTCTGTGATAGCAAATATTCATGAAAAGAGTATTGAGTACATTGAGTCTAATATAGTAGAAAATTTAAGAAATCATTGTATGTGCTCCTATAGACATTTTTATAATACTTACTCAGGTAAAATTTTATAAAGATTATTAGTGAATGTATTTATATGTAGGGAAAAAAACCTATCTGTGAATGCAAATTTGGGGGGATTGAAATAAAACAAAAATTATAAACAGCATCTATTAACTCTTTACCAATAACTAAGGTAGAACCTGTTTTTATATTACAAATAGTAGCAAAGGAAGTTCAAGAACCCTTAATGTATGAATTATCCAGTTTTCTTATCTTTTATGACTAACAGTTGTGATTGTATTCCTATACTTTAAGGAAATGTTAGAAGTCATATTTAATAAAAATTATTTTATGCTGTCATCATTTAAAATATCTTTTTGAAAGAGATTAAAGTATATAGTTTAAAGTTCCTTTAAAATTAGTTACTAAGATATATTTAGTGGGGTAGCACATTTGGTTTCATTAAATTTAAATTTCACAAAGGAAGGAAAGAATGGAAGAGTACAATTATATATATCTATTCCTAAATAGTAGGAAAAGGAGATTGGTTGAAGTTAGGTGGTGAGGATGATGCCCTGTGTGACTTTCCAATTCTGGAAAAATGCAGTCCTGGGGTAGATTGCAAGTTAAGGTCTTCTGGGTTGCTGATGAAAAAAAAAAAAAAAAAAAAAGAAAAAAGAAAAGTTGGGGCTGATGGAGTTAGAACTTCCCTTACTTAGCTGTACTAGGATGCATCACTTTAAATGATACCCAAGGAAAGTGACAGATGTGTTTCTAAATAAGAACTTTTGAAAACAACTATAAAGCACTTAGTACAAAAGAGTCCTGTAAGATATCTACATAAGATGTAAGACAGTGTTTACACAATGAATAAAATATGTCCCACAAACTTCTAATGCACACTTATGATATATTTTTGAGACTATCAGATCAAATATACTGTCAGGTTAATTTTACAGATGAGGAAACTAAAAACAAGAAAACATTATATTAAAACTTCCAGTATAAAGCAAAGGCAGAATATTTTTTTACTTCCAAAGCAATTCAGATTTTCCTTTGTATTTTAAATTTATTGAGGTATATTTACAAGCTGTAAAATTTAGCAGCTCTTTTATCTTTATTAAAGTGTGAAATAGCATGAATTTATAATTTTAGTTCCTTATTGTCTTTGCTAGTTTCTAAATATACAGTTATTCTTTATCTGTTGAATCTCTCTTCTTTCATCTTGCTAGAATTATTCATTCTAGGATTTCTACCAGCATTTTTATAGCAATTTCTTCTTGCTCTTCTTCCACTTTCTCTTTCTCCTCTTCCTCTTACTTTTCAACCCAGTATCAGTTTGGACTACTTGTCATTGAAAACTATTTTTAAATGTAATTTATCCTAAATTTTATCATTTAACAAAAATGGTGCCTCACCTAGAAACTCCATCAATCTCTGACGTTTTTCTCTTCTGTATCTGCTCCAGTGTCTAAACTGATATCTTGATATTGCTCCACGAAAATGTGTAAATATATATTGAAACCTTTGCTGGTTTCCTGTAGGAAACAGAAAATAACTAGCATGAGTACTTCATTGGAGGCTTGAGGAATTTTTGGGAAGATACTAGGTCACAAACTGTAGAGATCCCTGTAGTTTCATTGGTTTCCATTTCCTATTCTATTTCTCTATGAGTCTACAGCCTCTGAGAAGCAGGGTGCATTTACAGCAAACCACAGAAAACACGGATATAAAAGAAAGCTCTCCCTCCAGAGCTTAGAAATAACAGTCAGTATTACATCATTATGTTTATATAACACATGTAAACAACACTGATCAACAAATAAAACATAACCTAGAGTGTAAATCTACACCCATGCACACACTTACACACAAACTCATAAATGCTAGCCTAGAAGACCATCCACCTGTATACACTTATGTTCACTCACGCTGTAGGAATTTTATACTGTGTGAAACTGAAAATAAAGCAGTTTGAAGATCAGTCCATAGCATGTTGTAAAGACTCTTAATGAATGAAATCCCGTAATTGTCAAGATATGTCTTTCATCAGCATTATTTGACAGATGTGTTTGGTTAAGTGTTTTCTAGTTTCATTAGTAAACTCAGACTAAACAGGCAAAAATTCAGATAGATTATATAAGTATTATTTGTGGATTCAAAAATAAATTTAATATCCAGACTATTCTACAACCAATCATCTATTCTGAACTATAAGCACACTTTTCTGTTTGCTGCAATTGTTATATTAATTATAGAGTGCCAAATTCATAAATTTTCTTCTGTAGATCATACTCTATTTTTATGTTGTCATGATTCACAATTGCAGAAGGCAGTTTATAATGATATTCCATAAGTAGTAGTTTTATAATCAGTTATAAAATTTGTGGGAGTTGATGTTTCCAATCTATATATCAAAAGAATAAACAGATGACTTTAAACTCAAGAATAATATGTCTATCGATTCACATGATCTAAAATAATTTTCAAGTTACACTATGCAGAATATATTCATTGTTTGTGGAAATCTTCTTTTAAAAACTGCTGAAATAGTAACCTTTTTCTTTGGGTAATATTACCTTTTACCATCAGCCCTTTCACAAAGCAAAAGTGAGCCAGTTCACTTTCCATATCCTGTGTCCTGTGCTACTCTGGTTTACTCAGTGACTCTCTCTTAGATTATGACAACCTAGAGGAAAATCAAAATTCATGCTTTCTAGAAAATGTAAAATCACAATAATTTCTTACATTTTCAATTGAAAAAGTATCTGTGTCTTAGAACAATTTTTCAAAGTAAGCCTCTCATTAAAGTAAAACAAAGTTCAACAAAGTTGCCTGGGATCATTCCAACTCACACACCAATTCGAGCAACCTGGATTCCTGAACACATCTCAAGATGACCCCAGGTGCTCTAGAACAATGAGTTCATGTCAAAAATATACAATAAAAATACTTCTAACATTCTGTCCTAGACATGTTTCTCATTAGAGAATAAACTAGTGTTTGTAAATAAAATTATTTTACCTATTAAAGTTATATGACCACAGTTTATCTTTTTTCTAATATTCTTAAGCAATAGCTCCTAGCAATTTCTTTTTTTAATTAATTTTTAGAATTTGTTCCAATTTGTTGAACATGAGAGTAGAATGCATTTGTACATTTTAATAGATCATACATAAATGGAGTGTAATCTCTCATTTTTCTTATTATACATATTGTAGTATCACATTGGCCATACAGTCATATAGGTACATGAGGTAATAATGTCTGTTTCACTCTAACATCATTCCATGAACAGAACTTCCAAGAATTATGGGATAACATGGAAAGACCAAATTTAAGAGTTATCCTTCATCTATGAAGGAGCAGAGCTACAAATCAAAGGAATGCACAAACTTTTCAATGACATAATATCAGAAAATTTTCCAAAACCTAAAGAATGAAATACATAATCAAATACAGGAAGCTTACAGGTCCCTAAGTGTACGAAACTATAGCAGACCCACACCAAGATATATTATAATGAAAATACAGAATAAGTCTAAAATCTTAAAAGCCATGAGAGAAAAAAAGCAAATTACATACAGGGAAAACCAATTTGGATTTCAACTGATTTCTCAGCCCAGACCCTTCAAAGCTAGGAGGTCATGGAACAACATATTTCAAGCTATGAAAGAAAAGGGATGCCAACAAAGATTTTTATGTCTAAAAAAAATCAAGTTTCAAATTTGAAAATGAAATAAAAACTTTCCATGATAAACAAAAGTTAAAAGAATTCACAATTAGAAAGCCTTCACTATAGAATATTCTCAACAAAATATTCCATGAGGATGAAGTGAAGAAAAAAAAGTGAAAACCAGCAAAGGGTGGAACTACACTAAGAATAATCGAAGGAGAAATTAAATCAAATTAAAAACCAGGAAAAAAACCGAAATGACCTGGGTTACAAGTCATATCTCAGTAATAACCTTGAATATTAACGGCCTAAACTCATCAATCAAAAGAAACAGACTTGCAGGTTGGATTAAAAAACAAGACTCAACAATATGCTGTCTCCAAGAGACTCACCTCATAGGCAAAGACATACACAGACTGAAGGTGAAAGGATGGGAAAAAACATGTCACTCATGTGGATTGTGTAAACAAGCAGGAACTTCCATCCTCATATCAGATAACACGGACTTCAAGCCAAAGTTAATCAGAAAGGACAAAGGTAATTTCATTCTACTGAAGGGAATTATATATCAGCAACACATAACAATTGGAAATATTTATGCCCCAAACAATGAAGCATCTATGTACGTCAAACAAACCCTTCTCAATTTCAAGAATCTAATAGACCACAACAATTTCTTATTAACTTTTTTCAGTCCCCAACCACTCTACCAAAAATTTAATTATGTGTTTTCAACACACTCTTAGGCTAATTAAAAGAATTCATATCAAAGAATTCTATAGTGAATACTTCACAAAAAAATTCCCATATTTGTATTCTATTTTTTTATTTCTGTAAATCATATGTGTATGTATACATATATATGTATATATATATATGTATTTTTTGAAACTGCAGTATACTATGGTTATTAAATGGAAATAGATTTATTCTCAGACCATTAGTCCCCCTGGAAACTTTTAGTGCATTTCCAACATTAAGTCATTAGGTTCTTGGTTTCAAAGCATTGCTGGAAACAAATTTTAAAGAAAAAAAACACATACCACATGGAATTTTAACCTGAAATTGCATTTATTTATTCTTTCTGTCAGTATTTATCAACCAACTTCTTTATGTTTGACACTGGGCTAATGCCATGGAAACAAAGATGAACAAAATAGGAATGTTTGGTTCTCATGAGGTTTACAGAAATCAGATATAACTGAAACATATACAGTAACAGGTCTATTCTGTATGTGGGATGACTCAAACAATTAGGAAAACACAATGAAAGTCATAGAAAAATACCACAAAATACTTTTGTAAATTTAAATACATACTTATTCAAAAATATATTGCCCAAGTCCTAATAAAATATCTTTACTTAACTACATATAAACTAAAGAGTGGAGTGAGATCCCTGAAGAATGAAGCATGGAAATGAAAGCAGAGGTCCATGGACAAAAGGAAATGGATCCACAGTCTAGCTATTGTGAATTGAGCTGCTATAAACATTGATGTGGCTGTGTTGCTGTAGAGCGCTAATTTTAAGTCCTTTGGGTATAAACCAAGGAGTGGGAAAACTGGGTCAAAAGGAAGGTCCATTCCAAGATTTCTGAGGAATCTCCACACTGTTTTAAAATGTTTTAAAACACAAAGAAAAACAACTAGTACATATTTCTGATAATTTCCCATGAATTGAAAAATATTTCTGATTAAACTCTCTGGGATTTCCAAAAGTACAAAGAACAGAATCACTGGTTCAATAAGCTAAAAAAAAAAAAAGTGATAGAAAGATTTGACCCTGATTGTCTTTGTAATCATGAAATCAAATGTAAAGTAAGATAGGATGCAGGTATTATTTAAGGTGGTAAAATAATATCTAGAATCCATGAGAATGTAGGGAAACAGAAATTTTGTAGTGTGAAAGGGAGGATAAAGTCAGGAAATATTCTTTTGGGGAAAGAATTTAAAAGGTGCACATTTAATGCCTGTCATTTAACTTCTAAAAATATGAGACTAAACATACCAGTATGGTTTAAAGATGAATGTTTCTGTTTCTGATACAGAACTTTACTCTCTTATACAGACTCTTCTGATGACAAAGCTAATATTTCATGGCTAAAATTAGAAATTTCACTTTTTCAAAAAGGCAACTTCCTGAAAATTCTATAATAAAAACAAAAAGAGGCAGAGTGCTGAGAAGAGTCAAACTTTCATCAGTGACTGCTAGTGTGTTTGCATTTTCTTTTTAATGCATTTTCATGGAGAGCAAGCTAACATCCGGAAGCACTCTAAGAAACTAAAACTATGGTAGGACACTGATATTATTTTGGATAGAGGAAATATAGAAAGAATTCTAGGAAATTTTAATAAAGTAGACACCCAGAGCAGAAGTTCCCCTAATTCTCTGCATAAATACTATATGTGTACGTGTGACAGAGACTCAGGCAAACACTGCCAAAATTAAGGCTTTTAAAAGGGACATGCAGGGCATGAAGAACTAGTATAACACCTTGCATAGAAGATGCAATGTATATAAGCAATTAAATAGGCAGCATTCAGGTCACAGCTACTCTCCATATGTATTCAAATGGTTGAATTCTTTGCTTCTTACACATGGCTAAATATGATTATTCCAGCCTCCACGCACTGTTTCAGGTTCATGTGTGGGCTCCCACCTGTAGACTCAGGACGTGAAAATAATTTTCTGAGAGACAGATTACCCCTGCTTACCTGAAATTGAACTGTTCTTGATTTGGGTATCCACACTGATCCATGAAATGCCACATGGTACAAAGCCAGGCTGGTCCTTTTGTAATTACTGTGCAAAAGGCATTTTCCCAGAGAATATCATCCAGATCATATCCTGGTTCCTTCATGGTTCACCTGAACAAGAAATTCAGGAGAACATTTTATGCTCCTAGGAGATATGGGTGACATTTTCACTATTTAAAAGGGAATCTAGACATAATTTTAAAGAGGTTATTTGAGAAAATAGAGATTCATGAGTCAGGCAGTTGTGTAACACAACTGGAGGCTTTCTTAGGACGATTATGGAAGTAAAATAAATATTCTATTTATTGCATTTATAGAGTTCCCTTATTTGTTTCATCTCTCTAGAATGTCCCTAGTTATATAATTGTTTGTTGACTGTTTATGATTGGTTGAGTTTAAGTTCTTTTTTTTTAAATGTAGGAATTAATAAGAAAAAGCTCGAATTCATCTTATGTTTATAAATTAAGTACAGTTAAGGTCACTTATGGGCTCTAACTCGCTTTATCTGCTCAGGGATTCTTTAAGCCTGGTCTCTGTTTTAATTTATTTTAATGCCATTTATGGTCTCTTCACTCAAGTTTCTTTACATATAATTGCATCCTTACTATGACCTCTAAGAAGTCACTTCTATATCAGCAATTCAAACATTCTTTTCAGGGACTTCACTTCTAATTTGTCACATATATCTTGGCATTAGCCTCAAATGCTGATCAATCTTTTTTTTTCTGATCTCATCCCACATTGCCATTTATTGATGATAATCTCATTTTTAAAAAACAATGTATTTACTCCAACTACTAATGCTTATCAATTTATATGTGTGGAGATAATTGAAATAAGATGGATTTTATATTGACAAAAGTCTAGTAAATTGTATTACAAACAACCAAGAGTGCCAAGAACTGTCACATCTGAAAGCAATTATCATGTAGAGTAATTTTACTTTGTCTAACTCAATATAGTGTATTGTGCTACCTAAATAATGGCGAACAACATGTGAACTCTACCAAGATTGCAATGATATCTTTTCAGGTACCTTTGTGTGTAAAATCTGATGTAAATTTAATTAAATGTGTAATGTGGTTTGAAAATATATATAAAAAGTATGAAGAATTTAGGGAAAATAACAGTTCAAATTATGATCAAAGATGTGAAATCTCATGTTGATTTTTGTTTGATAAATATTTATATTTTTATAACACAGTTTTCTAAAATAAATAAAAATTCTCTAACTTCCTATTTGTTTGTGTAAATAATTTATTAATTATTCTTTGCCAGCATTATAGACTGAGCTGTATATTTGAGGGAAAATGAAAACTGTACTTATTTTTAAATTTAAGTCGATTTTGATGTCACCTTCATATTTTAATACAAGTTATCCTAATGATCTAGTGTCTTGTATGCCAAACAAAAGACACTTATATGCAAAAATAGTCACAATTTTATGCATATGTATAATGTGAAAGAAGTAAAATGCATAGAAGCGATGTCCAGTGAGTACCAGGTGAGTGAGAAGATGGTGGTCAAGGAGCCCAAACTTGTGATTACATAGGATGAAGAAACATGGACATCTTATATAGAGTGTGAGGACTATATAGTTGATAATATTGTGTTTTGTACTAGACATTTTCTAAGAGAATATATTTTAGGCATTCTTACCATGCACACAAAAATGGATAACTATGTGAGATGATAGACATGTGAATTTGCTTGACTATATTAATAATTCCACTATATACATAGGTATGTCAAAGTACCATATTGTAAATCATAAAAAAGAATAAAAAGTTGTAGTATGAAAGATATTTCAATATCTGATAAAGGCAATTATTTGTATTAAGTAGTCTTCTAAAGTAGTCTTCCTAAAGAAAATATTTTGATCATATATGTGAGAATCATGATCTTGGCTTCTTTCAGTTGGGGGTATACTTGAAATAGACTCCACTCTCTTGGGAATTATAATCTATGAACTTCAAATAATAAATTAGCCAGAAATTTCCCCATACATGTGCAATTGTATAGAACACACATACACACAACACACACACACACACAATGCAATTTCCTTTAGTTGAGATTTATTATGACAGAAAGTTAGTTGTTATTTCCTTTTTACCCCAAATTATAGCATCAGCAATTTTTACAAAAAGAGCTCAGTAAATTTGACCAAATGCAATTTAGAAAGCTTTGTAGTAATTTGTAAAAAGAGCAGAAAGCAAAGTCATTAAAAATCTCCAAGACCATTCCTATATTGGTGATCCTTTTATTGTATTCAGATAGAAAATAGTCTTCATTCATGAGCACTCACCTATCACTAGCAATAATTACTTTTAAGATTAAGATTATCATAGGTTACATGATAAAAAATGTACTGATGCCACAGTAAGTGCCAGACTGTGCTGACATCTTTGTGTTGTCACACAAATCATGTACTGGATGCAAAAACACTGTATAATGATTTCAAAGGTAAAATTTAAGATACAGGAAGTTTCCTTGATCATTTTAAATTCAACTCTCTTCCCTTTTCTACAAGGATAATAGGTATCCTGCAATTCTTTTAAAGCATGTAATTGTAGAAATAGATGACATTTGAGAGATTACTAAAGGAGAACCACACTGAAATAACTCCTGCTTTCAAAAATCTACAAAGAAATTTCTACAAACTAAAAACACTGACCTCCAGAAATTTAATCCTTCTCCCTGTCACTCATCTTTCACCATTCGTTAAGTCTATTTTTTATTCCATTTCAACGCACTACTTTCATTTAATGACAAATGATCCTAGTTCATCTGTCATTTTGCTTCAGAAGATTAATTCCTAATTCAATTTAGCATAAGATTTTGGATTGACTATTAATTTTGACAGTTTTGGGGAACTGTAGAATATAAAAATATTACATGTAATACCTGACTTTGAGAAAGACTCCAATGAAAGACTATATTCATATGAAATAATGAGGGATTAAAAACAGCAAATATAAGAGCTATAACATTATTACTATTAGGTTTTAAATATATATTAAGGAAAATAATTTCTATGCAGAGTTCAAAAAATGAGAAATGAACAAGTTCTTGAGAATTATCAAGGCATGCTCCCTGGAGCACTTAGAACTGAATATAATCCTTCTATTAACTGCAGATTATGTTTACGAGAAGGAAAAGAAAGATAACATTCTATGTGTTAGAAGCAGCAAAGATATACTTGAAATTCTGCATAAGTGAGCAGTAATTTACTGAATTTGTAAATCAGCACCCCTAGAATGGTACCAAGTAATTGAAAGCGCAGTAGGACAGCTTGAGGAAAAGTGAATTTAGTTTGACAGGGATGAAAAGTTTGAGTTTGATCTCATAGGAAATGAGAGCTAATAGCACTTTTTAAATGAGAAAGTCACTCTTCTATAGCAAGGCTTTTGGCATCACTTTATAGATTTCATTTCAAATAATTTTCATGTAATTAAAATTGAATCCTAGCTTTTATTAAGTTCTGGTTAGGAAAAATACCCCCAAAAGGAAAATTAATTTCTTCTTCAATTATCCTTTTGAGATATCTATATCAGGCATACTTGAATAAAATGAAAGATGTGCAGTTATATGCCAATTAATCTAATACATAATCTTGTAAAGAAAGTTAAAGTTCAAAAATTATATAATGAGATACAAGATAACATTTTTCTTAAAACTGACAAAAATTGAAAAACTATATTAATGTGAATGTTAGGAGGAGAGGAATTGAAGCAAAATAAAATATATCTTCAAGAGTTTTTTTCAAGGAGAACTTTTGCTGTTGACTTGTATAAAGAATGATATTGTTATATATTATTCTGAATTACCTTTGATGTTAATGCCTCTGGGACTTAAGCATTTTTATTTAGAATTTATTTGTCTGAAGTACTATAAACAATTCTGGAGCCTTGAATTATTTTGCTTCTTTTGCAAAACTATGTTTACATATTTTCTGTCATTATTTTAGTCAGGTAATTCACTATTCATTCCAATGCTTCAAATGAAAAAAGCCTATTAACAAAAATATTTTTACACACAAATCAGATATATTTAGGAAACATTGCTACATGGCTCAAAAAAAACAACAAAACAAAAAAAAAAAAAAAAATAAAACAAAAAAAAACCATGTTTCCACCCTTAGTTCTCAAGGTATGGTCCCAAGACCAATGACATCAACTTGGGAGCAATGAATCAGAAACTCAGAAGACAGCCCTCATCAATCTGTTTTTCAGGTCCTCAGGGTGTCTCTGATGGAAGTTACGAGAAAAACTTAGACTAATGTGGTATATTTATATGCTGCTTTAATAAGATACTCATAGTTTGTATTTAATGGCATTTTATACTTTATAGAACATTTGCCATAATGTAGTTGTAACCAAAAAAATTTTTATTTCTCTTGTAATAATGCATTTTCTCTGCCACACAAATTACTCCCTTAGGACAAACTTCAATTGGCATGGCACAGTTTTATTCTTAAAAATATACCAGTAATGATGATATACTAAATGCAAGAGAAATTAGTGAAAGTAGAGTAATAAATGAGCTAAAAATATTATAAAAATATTGAATGACATTTTCTACAAAGAAAATGCATGATTCTCTTTTATAGTGTAAGGAAAATTCTAGCTTAAGACAATATGCATATTATAGTGCTGGGTTTTATTTTATTTTTATTTCTTAGAAAACATCTGTTCCTTTTTCATTTTTGAGAGTTCTTTTTGAACATTTTTATAACTTTTTGATTAATATATAACATCTGTAGATATTTACAAGGTACTAATGGTCTTTCAATTCATGTATACTTCCTAGCTATTTAACAACTCACAATAATTAGAATATATTTGTCATCCTAAACTTTATTTCTTTAGGGTGAGGAGATTCAAATTCTTTCCTCTAACTACTTTGAAATATATAGTGTTCATTTTTAAAATTTATAGAAGATTTGTGGGTATAAATTACCCCTTCAAAATTTACAAAGGATTAAATCCACATCTTCTGGCTTTTCTCTAAACTGCTACAGAGTTATCAGAATTTCTTATATTTTGCTTTCTCAGTATTTAATTTTACTTTTTAACTAAAAAATACCACTATTCTCTGGGGAAAGAAAGAAAACTGCAAAACAAATTAACTTTATTTTATCTTTCTTTATACTTTTTATTGAATGACTATTTATTAATGTGTGGAAAAGAAGTCCTGTCCCATATTCTTTCTTTAGTGATTGCTTGGAGTAATTGACAATTGGCCACATTCTCACTGAGAGTTATCCTTCTTTATATTACTGGTATACTGTATGTTTTATTACTAGAAATGCTTGAGAAACACTGAACAAATTACACAGTCTGTTTTAATCTAACATTTTTACTTAACAGTTATTTTCTCTTTCCAAAGTGTCTTCTTCTATCTTTATGAATCTTTTCCAACTTTTCTATATAATAATTAATACATACTACTATAAGGCTTAAAATAGTATGCCCATATGATTTAATATTATGTTCTGTTTTGTGTTATATAACAAATCAAACCAAAAAAATTCTTCATATTGTAAAATCACCTTAAAAATAAGATAGGCCATAAAGATGAGAAGTAACCTTTTATTTCCTTTCACTCCTTAATTATGGCCTGCTGTAGAAATTGTCCTCCTGTAATAATAATTAGAAACATCAAAAATATAAGAAATTTTGGTAAGTGGCCATTGACAGAGAAGCAATATGAAACTATGCTCTCTGAAAATATGCAAAAATGTAAGCCCTGCAGATGCTCTCACTAATTTTAAGAGATAGTTGCGGGACTGAAGAGCAGGGAGGTGGAACTCAAACATAGATCAATGATTTTTCTGATAAGAGAAGCTCATGCTGGACACAGAAGAGGCTGTGTCCTCATTAGCAGAGAGGGCATACCATGCACTGTATGGGACATTCAGTATCCTTCTAAGGAGGGAATCACCTTAGTAACAAGATTAAATAGACCAGAGATGGTGGGCCAGGGTGTGGGCCTCTGGTTGGCACTGGAGACATCTCTAGTAAAAAGAGAAATGCAAATCAAAACTACGCTAAGATTTCATCTCACCCCAATTAGAATGTCTGTTATCAAGAATACAAGCAGCAATAGGTGTTGGTGAGAATGTGGGCAAAAAGGTACATACATTGATGGTGGAGTTGCAAATTAGTGCAGCCACTCTTGGAAAGCACTCTGGAAAGCAGTATGGAGATTCCTTAGAAAACTTAGAATGAAACCACCATTTCACCCAGCTATCCCACTCCATGGCCTGTACCCAAAGGACTGAAAATCAGCATACTGCAGTGATGCAGCCACATCAATGTTTATAGCAGCGCAACTCACAATAGCTAGATTGTGGAACCAACCTAGATGCCCTTCAATAGATGAATGTATAAAGAAACTATGGTAGATGTACAATGTTATTTAGCCATAAAGAAGAATAAAATTATGACATTTCCAGGTAAATGGATGGAGTTGGAGAATATCATGCTAAATGAAATAAGTCAATCCCAAAAAACTAAAGGCCTAATTATTTCTCTGATAAGTGATTTATGATATATAACGGGGGTGGGGGAAGGTAAGGGAAGAATGGAAGAAGGATGGATTGCTTAGATGGAAATGAGGGGTGGGGAGGGGGTGGGGAAGGAAAGATAATAGAATGAGACAAACATCATTACCTTATATACATGTATGAATATGCAAATGGTATGACTCTACTTCATGTACAACCAGAGAAATGATAACTATATTTCATTTGTGTACAATGAATCAAAAAAAAAATTAAATAAAGACTGTATTGTCCCTGCCCTAAACTTTAATTTTACTCTACCACAAAACTCAATATGCTTCAAAAGAATAAATACCATATTTGACAGCATAATCATCACAGATTTTATGCTAATATGTGTTTTACGAAAAGGTAGTTGTGTCCATTATGTGAAACTGTTGCTTAAAAAAAAGTGTGCTGGTATTACTTAGAAATCAGGTATTACTGAATTATTTTTGATACAAGATTAGGATGTGCAAACCACTTGTGAATATGTGAATATGGTGATGATGATTCTTGCAGTGACATATGTTACCAATGAAAAATCCACAATCCCAGTATACAATTTTTTTTAAAAAAGAACTCCTATAGTGATTAATGACTTTGTTTTCTTGATTAACATCTAACTTGTATGCATTTTTTCCTTTTTGTTTATGCTTTACCCCTCCGGACTTCAAAATGAAAGAAGATGCAAGTGTTCTTTGTGGAAATAAAAAGCTTTACTATCCAAAAAAAAAAAAAAAACCATTTATAAAATAAAATACAAGACAAAAAAAAATATTTTATTGGGCAACAATTCCTGACACAAAAACAAATAAAAAATAATACAAGGAAAACAAAACAAAACAAAATTTGAAATCCATATGCAACATCAAGAATGATGCCTGCCATAAATTATGGACTTTAATAAAAATGCATGAATTATATTTCACAATTATAACAAAGGCATGACACAGAAGTAAGATGTTAGTATGCCAACTTTCTCTGTAGGGAGAGGATATATAGGAACTCTACTTTCTGCCTACTTAATTTTTTCTGTAAATAAACCTAAAACTGCTCCAAGGTATAAAGTTTACCAATTAAAAAAGTAAAATGAAGTAAAACTGCAAACAAACACTACTATATAAATATTTTGCATAGCTACAATTTAAAATTCTAAAATATCAACTATTGGCAAAAAAAAAAAGGGCAAAAACTTGATTTTTCACATATTGCAGAGCAAATAACACAGAGATCAGGCCTTTGTTTGCAAACAAACCAACTGAGAGCCCACACATCCATCAACTCCTTTATTGGGCCCATACCTGAGACCACAGTTCCCCTGTTCAAATCACCCCAGGGCCTGGGGCCAGATAGTTAGAAACAGTCCCTGAATCTCAAAGGCTCCTGTATTTATTCAAACTGGTGATCCTAAATTTACTGACCCAGCCTTGCCTCGTCTTTCTCGCAGAAGCCTGAACAAGGGTTCTTGCCCAAATTTTCCCCTGTTCCCTTTGCTTCTGTTGGTCCTGGTACTTCCCTGAATAGCCCCATAGCTGGTATACCCTTTTCTTGGGATTTGTGGCAAACTATCTCATCAAGCACAGCTGTTTACCAATCTGTTGGAGTCACCATATATGATGTATTTTGTTTTACTTTTCATTTTCTTCCATTTTTTTCTCTTGAATTTATTCCTCACACCTAAATAAATTTTCTATTTTCTGAACAACTTTTCATTTTTCTTAACTCCAGACCCCAATAGCCATTCTAGTCTCTAATCATAGCGATTCAACTCTTTAGAATCCACATATACATGGGATTATATAGCATTTATCTTTCTCTGGTTTATTTGCTTAGCATATCCTCCAGGTTCATCCATGTTGTCAAAAATGACAAGATTTCCTCCTTTTTTAAAAGATGAATCATATTCCATGTGGAGTATATATATGTATATACCATATATTCTTCACACATTCATCAATAAATGAACACCCAGGTTGATAGCACATCTTAACCTTCATGAATAGTGCCACAGTAAACATTCAACTGTAACTTTGACCTACTTCTGGATAATGCATTAGTTCAACTATTTGTTTTTTGAGGAATCTTGATACCATTTTCCGTAATGGCAATACTAAACCACCTTCCCATGAATAGTAAATGAGAGTTCTTTCTCTACAAACACTTGTTAATCCTTGTCTTTTAAAATTTTATTTATTTATTTATTTTTGTTTTTACAGACTGCATTTTGATTCATTGTACACAAACGGGGTACAACTTTTCATTTCTATGGTTGTCCATAGTGTAGATTCCTACCATTCATGTAATCATACACGTACATAGGGTCATGATGCCTGTCTCATTCTGCCATCTTTCATACCCTGCCCTCTCCTCCCTTTCATTTCTCTCTATGTAATCTAAAATTCCTAAATTCGTCTTTTACCCCCAACCCCGCCACTCTTATTATGTATCATCACCCACTTCCTGGAGAAAACATTCACTCTTTGGTTTTGGGGGCTTGGTTTATTTCACTTAGCATGATATTCTACAACTCCATCCATTTATCTGCAAATACCATAATGTTATTCTTCTTTATGGCTGAATAATATTACATTATGTATATATACCACAGTTTCTTAATCTGTTCATCCGTTGAAAGGCATCTAGGTTGGTTCCACAATCTAGCTACTGTGAATTGAGCTGCTATAAACATTGATGTGGCTGCATCACTGTAGCATGCTGATTTTAAGTCCTTTGGGTATAAACTGAGGAGTGGGATGGGTGAGTCAAATGGTGGGTCCATTCCAAGTTTTCTGAGGAATCTCCATAATTCTTTCCAGAGTGGCCATACCAATTTGCAACTCCACCACCAATGTATAAGTGTGCCTTTTCCCCTACATCCACACCAACATCTTTTATTGCTTGTGTACTTGATAATAGCCATTCTAATTGAAGACGAAATCTTAGAGTTGTTTTAATTTGCATTTCTCTAATTACTACAGATGTTGAACACTTTTTCATATATTTATTAATCACCTGTATATCTTCTTCTGTAAAGTGGCTGTCCAGTTCCTTGGCCCAGTTATTGATTGGGTTCTTTGTCTTTTAGGTGTAAAGTTTCACAAGTTCTTTATAAATTTTGGAGATTAGTGCTCTATCTGAAGTGCATGTGGAAAAGACTTTCTCCCACTCTGTAGGTTCCCCTTTCACATTATTGATTGTATCCTTTGCTGAGAAAAAGCTTTTTAGTTTGTGTCTGTACCATTTATTGATTCTTGCTTTGATTTCTTGTGCTTTGGGGTCTTGTTAAGGAAGTCTGGTCCTAAGCCAACATGGTGAAGATTTGGGCCTACTTTTTCTTTTATATCATATAGGGCCTCTGGTCTAATTCCTAAATCCTTGATCCATATTGAGTTTTGTGCAGGGTGAGAGATAGAGGTTTAATTTCATTTCATTACATATGGATTTCCAGTTTCTCCAGCACCATTTGTTGAACAGATTATCTTTTCTCCATTGTATGTTTTTGGCTCCTTTGTCTAGTATGAGGTAACTGTATATACATGGGTTTGTCTCTGTGTCTTCTATTCTGTACCATTGGTCTGCCTGTCTATTTTGGTGCCAATACCATGCTGTTTTTGTTACTATTGCTCTGTGGTATAGTTTAAGTTCTGGTATTGTGATACCTCCAGCTTCACTCTTTCTGCTCAAGATTGCTTAGGCTATTTGAGGTCTCTTATTCTTCCAGGTGAATGTCATGATTGCTTTCTCTATTTCTATGAGATTTGTCATTGGAATTTTAATTGGAATTGCATTGAATTTGTATACTTCTTTTGGTAGTATGGCCTTTTTGACAATATTAATTCTGCCTATCCAAGAACATGAGTGATCTTTCCATCTTCTATGGTTTTCTTTCATTTCTTTCCTTAGTGTTCTGTAGTTCTCATTGTAGAGGTCTTTTACTTCTTTTATTAGATTGATTCCCAAGTATTTTATTTGTTTGGAGGCTACTGTGAATGGGGTAGTTTTCCTACTTTCTCTTTCAGAGGATTCATCACTTATGAATAAGAATGCATTAGATTTTTGAGCCTTGATTTTATATCCTGCTACTTTACTGAATTCAAATTCATTCATGAGTTCTAGAAGTTTTTTGGTGGAATTTTTTGGCTCCTCTAAATATAGAATCCTGTCATCAGCAAATAGTGATAGTTTGAGTTCTTCTTTTCCTATTTGTATCCCTTCAATTTCCTTGATCTGTGTAATTACTCTGGCTAGTGTTTCAAGGATGATGTTGAATAGAAGTGGTGAAAGAGGGCAATCCTGCCTTGCTCCAGTTTTTAGAGGGAATGGTTTCAGGTTTTCTTTTTTTTTTTTTTTTTTTTTCCCCCCTCCATTTAGAAAGCTGTTGACTCTGGATTTAGCATAGACATCCTTTACAATGTTCAGGTATGTTCATACTATCCCTATTTTTTCTAGTGTTTTGAGCAGGAAGGGGTGCTGTATTTATGAAACACTTTCTTAGCATCTATTGAAATAACCATATGGTTCTTAACTTTAAGTCTATTGATGTGATGAATCTCATTTTTTTATTTCCGGATGTGGAACCAACCTTGCATCCCTGGGATAAACCCCACTTGATCATGATGCACTATCTTTTTAATATGTTTTTCTATGTGTTTTGCCAGAATTTTGTTAAGGATTTTCCATCTATGTTCATCAGGGATATTGATCTAAATTTTTCTTTCTTTAATATGTCTTTGTCTGGTTTTGGTATCAGAGTTACACTAGCTTCATAGAATGAGTTTGGAATGGTTCCCTCTTTTTCTATTTCCAGGAATACTTAGAGGAGTATTGGTATTAATTCTTCTTTGAAGGTCTCGTAGAATTCAGCTGAGAATCCTTGTGGTCCTGGGCTTTTCTTGGTTCATAGGCTTTTGATGGCTTCTTCTATTTCAGTACGTGAAATTCATCTGTTTGTATTGTGTATGTCTTCCTGATTCATTGTGGGAGGATCATGTCTCTAAAAATTTGTCCATGTCTTTGATATTTTCCATTTTGTTGGAGTATAGATTTTCAAAGTAGCTTCTAATTATGTTTTGTACTTCAATGGTTCCTGTTGTGATCTTTCCTATTTCATCATGAATTCTAGTGATTTGAGTTTTCTCTCGCTTTGTCTTCATTAGTATGGCTAAGTGTTTATCAATTTTGTTACTTTTTCAAAGAACCAACTTTTTGTCAATTTTTTGAATTGTTTCTGTTTCAATTTCTTTTATTTCAGCTCTGATTTCAATTATTTTCTGTCCTCTACTATATTTGGTATTTATCTGTTCTTCTTTCTCTAGGACTTTGAGTTGTAATGTTAGGTCTTTTGGTGTTGACTTTTTATTTTTTTATGTATGAGCTCAATGCAGTGAACTTTCCTCTTAGTACTGCTTTCAGAGTGTCCCAGAGATTTTGATATTTTGTGTCCTTGTTCTTGTTTACCTCAAAGAAATTGTTTTTTATTCCCCCCCCTGAGGTCTTCTGTTATCATTACATCATTCAATAGCATACTATTTAGTCTCTAGGTATTGGAGTAGTTTTTGTTTTTTTTATTTTATCATTGATTTCTAATTGAATTCCATTATAGTCTGATAGAATACAAGGTAGTATCTCTACTTTTTAGTATTTATTAATAGCTTCTTTGTGGTATAGCATATGCTCTATTTTGGAGAAGGATCCATGAACTGCTGAAAAGAAAGTGTATTAGCTTGAGGATGGATGAAATACTCTATACAGGTCCATTGAATCTATATCATTGATTGTATTATAGCTTCTTTGGTCAGTTTTTGTTTTGAGGATCTATCCCGTGGTGAGAGCAGTGTGTTAATGTCACCCACTATTAGTGTTTTGGTCGATTTGATTCTTAGAATTGAGAAGGGTTTGTTTGATGCACAAAGATGCTCCATTGTTCGGGGAATAAATTATTAAAATCATTATGTCTTGCTGGTCTACGGTTCCTTGAAGCCACATGAAATGACCTTCTTTATTCCTTCTGACTAACTTTGACTTAAAGTCCACTTTATCTGATATGAGGATAGAGAACTCTGCTTTTTCTCTGAGTCCAAGTGCATGGTGATTTTCCCATTCTTTCACATTTAGTCTCCGATATCTTCTTCTGTGAGATGAATCTCTTGGAGGAAGCATATTGTTGGGTCTTTCTTTTTAATCCAATCTACCAGTCTATCTCTTTTGATTAATGAGTTTAGGTCATTAACCTTCAGGGTTGTTATTGAGATTTGATTTGTATTCCTGGTCATTTTGGCTTATTTTGGTTTTTAACTTGACTTGGTTTCTCCTTTGATTGGCTTTTCCTTTAGGTTAGTTTTTGCCTTTCCTGACTTGCATTGTTGTTTTTTACTTCTTCCTCATGAAACATTTTGCTGAGAATGTTCTGTAGTGCAGACTTCCTATTTATAATTATTTTTTAACTTTTGTTTATAATGGAAAGATTGTATTACCATCAAATCTGAAGGTTAATTTTGCTGCATATAAGATTCTTCTTTGGCACCCATGTTCTTTTAGAGCTTGAAATACAGTATTCTAGGCCCTTCTAGATTTTAGGGTCTGGGCTGAGAAATCTGCTGATGTCCATATTGGTTTTCCCTTATATGTAATCTGATGCTTTTTTATTGCAGCCTTTAAAATCCTATCTTTATTTTGTATATGAGGCATTTTCATTATAATGTGTCTTGGTGTGGATCTGTTGTAATTTTGTGCATTTGGTGTTCTATAAGTCTCTTGTATTTGATTTTTCCATTTCATTCTTCAGATTGGGGTAATTTTCTGATATTATTTCATTGAACAGGTTGTTCAGTCCTTTGGTTTATTTCTCTGTGCCTTCCTCAATCCCACTAATTCTTAAATTTGGTCTTTTTATGATATCCCATAATTCTTGGAGGTTCCGTTCATAATTTTTTACCATCTTCTCAGTTTGGTCAACTTCATTTTCAAGATTAAATATTTTGTATTCATTATTGGAGATTGTTTCTTCCACAAGAACTACTGTGTTGCTGATGCTTTCTATTGAGTTTTTAATTTCTAACTGGTGTGAAGTGATATCTCATTATTATTTTAATTTACATCTCCTTAATTAACAATTATATTGCACATTTTAATATACCTACTGCCATGTGTACATCATTTTTTTGAGAAATGTGTATTCAGATCTTGTTGTCCATTTTTTTTTCCCTCATTTTCAAAAAGTGATGTCATTTAACCAGTATGTCTCAAATTCTAATTTTGGGACACCTTGTTAAAATTAACATTCTGAAAGAATAGAAAACAGGAATGGGTACCTGCACTTCCAACATATTTCCAGGTTGCTTCAAAGTTTCCCATCTGAGGACCACACTTTTAACAGCATGTCTATGTACTCCTACTTTCAATATTTAATATTATGCTAATTTGAGCTTCATAAATTTATTTTAAAAATAGTTTTCTTTATGAAAAACAAATTGAAAATACTATGTACATAATCAACTATTCTCAGGGGGAAATGAGGCAATATGTATGAAATAAGAAACACTTATTAAAGTCTAATTATGTATAAAGTTATGAAAAGTATAAACTCCTACATATTGTTTCAGAACAAAAACTACTCTTATTTTACTTCTAGATACTTTAGAAATAGCATTTTATAATTTTGAAATGTAATTTTAAATTTTCTTTATCTGTTTATTAATTCTCCAAAAATCTTTACCCTTAACGTAATTAGCACTTTCATATTTCTATGAAAAGTTGAAAATGAAAAAATTAAGCTTCTGTAAGCATACAGATACAATCAGTAGCTCTAAAGCTAAAGAGGACCTTCTTCAAAATCAAAGGCAATTCAGAGGTTTTGTTGCCCAGATCACATTATTCAGGGCATGTAACTTTTTTACCCTATTCTGAAGTTAAGAAGGGAATTCCCCAAATGGATGCTTATAAACATGTTCTTTAAGCCTGAGTAGTAATAACTGCAAAGGTTACTGGTAAAAACAAGTATAAAAGCCCAAAATAACTCTCAGGACTATTTGCTAACTGACTTAAATCAATTTTTGTAATAAAACTGTATTTTCTCAGAGATCAAATTGTTATGATTCAATTAAACAAGTACATGTAAAGATTCTATAGTCTTAAGAGAGAAAAAGCAATCCAGCCATGGTGTGAATTCTGACCTATGTTCTATAGATTTTAAGAAGAAATGTGAAATTTGAAATGTGTTTAATAGAGTTTCAATTAGAGATGAAAAGCTGGGGCCGTCCTGATTATGAGACCAATATCAACAAAGACAAGAATATGGGAGATACTGGGTAAGATCAGGGGAAAACAGATACAGGTTTGACAACCTGACTAAAATGCCAAAGCAGTACAACACAATCTCTAGACAGTGAAAAATAAGCCACAAGAAAAGGAACCTGAATATACTTGCAGATGCTTGTTGATGCCAGGTGGAGGAGCTTCTATAATGATGGGACACAATATGTGCACATTTAATTCTGGGCTTCTGTAATGTTTTAGAAAATTAGCTGTGATACAATGAGAACTTCTAATTTCTCTTGTCAATCAAAGATGGTAAACAAACCATTTTTCTAAAGCCACATGTATTGTGGTAGCCATTTAAATCATAGGTTCATTCATATGTTTTCCTGGTAATATGACTCTTAAATAAATCCAACATCATGTTGGTTATTTTCAAAAGGAAAAAAATTAGGAAAAACTAATAACCTATAATCAGCAAAAAAAAAAATATAAAAAAATGGATGTCAGATTTGATTGAGTTTTATATTAACTTTAGTTCTCACTTAAAAGTCAAAATACTTTGAATGGCATAGTGCCATTATTCAGTTAATATTGCTTAAAATATTTCTGTGCTTTTTTTTAAGGTGAGGCCAAATGGAGCACAGTGAAGTATTGAATATTAATGGTGTAACTCAAAGTAAGGTTGAAAGTTATTTTTAGATCTTCCTTTTCTGTCCTGCTTACAGTAATAATTTATTTATTTTCAGTCTTTGGAGACATCTGCATGGTAAAGCTCATTCAGCTCATATTCTGACAAGGTTAAATTTACCTCTAGAAAATTCAAAACACAATTCAATAGATACTATAACATTAATAAAGTTTGGGTAAGGTGTTTTCCAATAACTCTTCTGTTTCAAGCCTGCTAATTCTAATGGTAATGAGGTACCAAGAAAGAAATATATCTCAAGTCTGCATAAAAATTGATCTAGGAAAATAGCATTTATCTATCATATTTTATTCTGCTTTATTAATTTTTGTTAAAAGTTCTTGGAATATCAGACAGAAAATAGTGAAGACATGTATTCCAAGTTCTTTTTAATCTGCAGGTAACATGAAATGAATGTACCCTAATTGTATCAAAGTCACAAATCCACGTATTTTCTGAATTCAGATTGTTATCATTTTCACAAACATTCAGCACATATTCAGGAGGTGTTATGTTGCTTCTTTGCTTCTGTTTAGCTGTTTGGGCATATTTGTCTAAAATAAATGACAACTGAATCTGAGTGAAATAAAAACCAAAATGAATCCCATGTTAATCATAAAAGTCATAATAGTATGTTTAGGTGTATGTATGTATGTGTGTATCTATAGAAGCAAATACATTTGTTAACAAATGTTACATAAAGCTAATTACCATTTTTGCCAATATTAAAAAAAGTATTCTACTAGAATTTTGACAAAAGACCATTGTTACACATTTTTACTTATTTTAATCAGTCATGCAAAGCTGAAATATTTTGTTGGTAAGTACACAAAAAGATAAAAGCAAATAGTGTGTGTTATCTTTATTTATTTTTTATGCTTTTTTTTGAGGTTGTTTTCATTTTTATTTTTATTTATTTTAATTTATTTAATTTTGATTCATTGAACACAAATGGAGTACAGCTATTGTTTCTCTGGGTGTACACGAAGTAGAGTCACACCATCTGTGCATTCATACATGTACACAGGGCAATGATGTCTGTCACACATTCTGTTATTATTACCCCCTCACCCCAACCTCTCCCCTCCCGTCCCTCTATGCTATCTATCCTTCCTCCATTCTTGCCACCCTTCCACACCACATTGTGCATCATCATTCACTTATCAGAGAGACCATAAGGCCTTTGGATTTTTGGGATTTTGGGGATTTCTGGGATTTTTTTTTTTATATACTGCATTTTGATTCATTGTACACAGATGGGGTACAACTTTTCATTTACATGGTTGTCCACAATGTAGATTCATACCATATGTGTCATACATGTACATAGGGTAATGATGTCAGTCTCGTTCCACCATCTTTCATATCCCCTCCCCCTCCTGCCTCTCATTTCCCTCTACATAATCTAAAGTTCCTAAATTCTTCCTTTTTTAAAATTACTTTGAGCAATTTTTATTCATGTTTAAATTTACAAGTTTTTTTATTTACTTATTGATTCATTGAACACAAATGGAGTACAGCTATTGTTTCACTGGTTGAATTTACAAGTTTTTGAAAGATCACAAGCATATTCTCTACACTCACAATGAGGAAAAATTGTGACTTTCAAAAGGGCAGATTGATCAAAGGATGCTCCACTTCCTTACCATTTTATTTTAATTCATTATGTAGAATTCTTATAGTATAAGTTGCATTATAATATAAAAATTATAGTTAACATCAATTATTCATCCTATAGACATACAAATAATTTTTTTGGTTGCTGATGAAATTGGCAACTGTTTTGCATATATGAAAACATTTTGCCTTGATTTATAAATTGATTTCAATTTTCCTGATTCTTTGTGTGTGTGTGTGTGTGTGTGTGTGTGTTTGATTTGAAATAGTTGTAACATGCTACTGGTTTCTTCATAAATCGATGTGTTAATTGAAATAATTGCCATGCATTTTACATTTATGTAAGCATTTTATTTTTTTAAAAATACATCTTTAGCATTACAAGAGACTCATATACCAATAGAGAGTGAAAGATCCCAGGTTCTCAGTTCTTTCTCAACCCCATGAAGGAGAAATATTCTTCTTCTTACAAATTGATACTTTTCAAAAGTGAGCAGTCTTGATTAGTTTTTTCTCTTCATAGATATTAATAGTAATATGTGCATTTGATAATACAGTTCTTAAGGAGTTGTAGAAAAAATATCTCCTTTGATCACCAATGCTTCTTGAACATAATATAAATGACTTACTTGAGGATCTCATTAAGACAAAGATTCTAACTCAGTAGATCTGCATTTCTGAAATATTTTCACATGATGGCAATCCTTCTGCCACTTACAAATTATACCTTAGCAAGAAAGAGAACGTTTACTTCTTCCATAGTCCATAGGAGTTGAAAGGCCATAGTGATCTGTTTCTGATAAAATTCAATCAAACTCATAGGAAAATGTCCTTCCTTTTATTTTCAACTGAAGTTGTAACCATTTCAATACTGATTTCATTTCCTTTGGATATATATACCTAGTGGTGGGATTGCTGGATCATATGGTAGTCCTATTTTTAATTTTTTGAAGAACCTCTATATAGTTTTCCATAATGATTGTGGTAATTTATGTTCTAACTATAGGTGTGCAAGTGTCCTTTTTCTCCATAACTTAACTTTGTCTTTTTAGTAGCTATTCCCATTGGGGTGAGATTTTATCTTTTTGTAGTTTTAATTTGTTTTTCCCTGATTATTAGTAATCTTAAGCATGTTTTCAGATAGTGGTCTGTGATTTGTATGTCTTCTTTTGGAATAAATGTCTATTTGGTTTATTGTGCATTTTAAATCAGGCTGTTTGTAATTTTGCCACTGAATTTTTGCAGTGAATGATATATTATGGATTATTAACCCTTGTCAGATGTATATTTGCAAACCATGCCATTAAAATTATCATATTTTAAGAAATTATGTGTCCAAAGAACTTTGGTTGGAGAACTTGAGATTTACTTTTTTTAAGAAACATTTTTCGTAGGTGGACACATAGCTTTATTTATTTATTTATTTATTTATTTATTTATTTATATGTGGTGCTGAGAATAAACTCAGTGTCTCACAAGTGCCAGGCTAGTACACTACCAGTGAGATAGAACCCCAGTCCAAGATTTACTTCTTATTTAGAGCTGTAGTTTTATGAGAAAATAAATATTCATTTCAAAACAATTAATTCCATGATAAACTTTTGGAGTAGTATACATATATACTATACATATATAGTAGTATACATATATAGTGTACATATATAGTTTAGAATTTTCTATAATCTGTAAACTCCAAAAATAAACACAAAAATGTGTAATACTAAAATGGAACCCATGTTGGGAAAGTTAAAATGCTCTGATACAGGAATTCATATATATATATTCACATGTGTGCACACACGCACACACACACCACTGCATATTCTTAGATGGATAGACACCTAATGAATATCAGCCATGTAGACATTTATACAATGGGGATAAAGACGAGTACACATCCTAGAATCACACAACTAAAGGAAAAAAGCTTAACAAACAATACAATTCAATATAAATATAAAGGTGTCCTCTTAAACATATATGCAAACAATTATGAGAGTATATATTTGTGGGAATAATGAATCTTGCTCCTAGAAGTCAGAGATGCCTTCAAAGTGAAGGTGAAGCATGGAAGACAAGTAGTTTTCGAAGATAGGAACATATTTGGAAACACACAGTGCCTGGAAAAAGTTTGCACTGAATTAGGGATGAAGAGAGGGAGCCCACATTGCCAGGCACCTGGGATTGTCTACAATATACGCAGTCTAAGGAGATACACTGGGCACATATTAGAAAGGATCTGTGCCAGATTAGGGAGTTTGGACTTGATCTTCTCTATAAGAACTGTCCAAGAGAACTTGTTGCAATGCTGAAAATTTTTGTAACTTCACATTGTCAAATATATTAGCCAATGACCATGTGTGGTTTTTGGGTACTTGAATTGTGACAGTTTGACAGAGGCACTGAATTTTTAATTTTATTTTTATTCGTAAGTGATGCATCCTCTGAGAGAGACATTAGGAAAACTACCCCATTCACAGTAGCCTCAAAAAAACCCAAAATACTTGGGAATCAATCTAACAAAAGAGGTGAAAGACCTCTACAATGAGAACTACAGAACACTAAAGAAAGAAGTTAAAGAGCATCTGAGAAGATGGAAAGATCTCCCATGTTCTTGGATAGGCAGAATTAATATTGTCAAAATGGCCATACTACCAAAAACGCCATACAAATTCAATGCAATTCCAAGTAAAATCTCAAAGATGGACCTCATCGAAATAGAGCAAACAATCATGAAATTCATTTGGAGGAATAAGAGACCCAGAATAGCTAAAGCAATCCTTAGCAAGAAGAGTGAAGCAGGGAGTATCAAAATACCAGACCTTCAACTATATTACAGAGCAATAGTAACAAAAACAGCATGGTATTGGCACCAAAATAGACAGGTAGATCAATGGTACAGAATAGAGGACACAGAGACCAACCCACATAAATACAGGTATCTCATATTTGACAAAGGAGACAAAAACATACAATGGTGAAAAAATAGCCTCTTCAACAAATGGTGCTGGGAAAACTGGAAATCCATATGCAGCAAAATGAAACTATTTAATTTTAATTACTTTTAATTTAGATGGCCTCATGTGGAAAATGTCTGCTGCTTTCCAAAGCTCAGTCCATATAGTTTATATTATTCCTGTGTATTTGTTTTTGACATTATTGAAAGAGAATGATTGGATTACTATTTGATAAACAAAACTATATAATAATTTTACTGAGAAATATTTCACTAATTTTACCAATTATAGTATGTTTTGTTATATTTAGAGTTGTAGTTATGACCAACCAATTTTGAACATTTTCATTACATTAAAAATAAAGTTCATAATTTCTAGTTGTAACACTAGATTTCTTCAATACCCTCAGCCTTAGATACTTATGAACTCTATGAATCTATTTATTATCAACATTTTACATAAAGAGAATCACACAATACATGATTCTTCATGACAGGTCTCTTGAACTTAACCTAAGTTTTCAAGGTTTATCTATTTTATATTATATTAGTAATTCATTCCTTCTTATTACCAAATGTTACATTTTACTTAGTTATTTAAATAAATCATTTATTTAACATACCAAAAACACATTTAATGTGTATCCACTTTTTGACCATTGTGGTATGATGTTGCTATGAACATATGTAAATAAATTTTTGTGTGGACATGTTACTCCTTCTCTTAGGGGTATATGTGTGTGTGTGTGTGTATATGAGAGATTGCATGTGCATGTGTGTGTATGTGGTGTAAAAGTACTGAGTCCTAATGTAACTCTATGTTTAAATTTTGAAGAGTTATGAGACTATTGAGTTTCATCATTTCAGAAAAACAAAATTTTTATTTATTTACTTCAAATAATAATGAGAGTTACTCTCACTGAATAATAGGTCATCAAAATTAATTTGGGGTGGTGGTCATGATTTTTTGCGTATGAGCCCAAAGAATTTATTTATACTACTGGGAAAAACTAAACAACACAAGCTAATTTCCCTTGTACTTAAATATCAATACAAATTTTCTCACTATTTACACTTATTAAAAAATAAAATCCAAAAAGCAGGAGTTTAAATCTTGTCACATTTCAGTGAAAGTAAAAAATATTCAATAATAAATATTTGGAAAAAGAAAACCAACATATTCATTCAGAGAATTGTTCCCAATAATATTTAAATACATTCTAATTTAGTATTTTTAAAACACTATAATAAAGGGATTTTATAAACTTTTATAACTTCTATCTTGATAAATAAAGAGGTTAAATATTTTCATGATCAGATATAAGTTTTAAAATAAAATTCTAGAGGTCTAATAAAGGGTAAAATGAAAAAGAAAAAATTGGAAGCCAACTGATTAGAAGAATATTGAAAAAAATCATGTCAATTTTTAGACTGGCATTGTTTTTAGTAAAGATTCCATCAAATTACTGGTATTACGACTTTTGTTTATAATAAAACTCCATAAATTTATAGTTAATTATGTATGAACTTTTTTTGGTAATAGCATCTGCATACAACTTTACTAAGTGATTGTATAAAACTGGTGGTAATGGTCACATGGATTGGAGTGAATAAATAAAGAGTAGAACATGGCACAGCAATGAGTAATGACTTGTAAAAGTTCTTTACTATCAATTTTCATGTGTTATAAGAATCAAAAACTAAATAAGCCATGTTATACAACTTTGGTTATATTTCAAGCAAGTCTATCAAAATAATTAAAAATACTGCCTGAGTTCTACTTTAATATCCAATGATGTCTACTGCACTAAGGGGGGGAAATTGCTTACTACAGGGAGAGAACTCACTTTAATATCTGTAGGAATTTTCTTTTCTAGGAAGGAGTAATAAAACCTGGGTTGGGGGGATGTGTGTAGGAGAGTGAAGTGAATTTAGGAGAGCTTGAAAAGAAAGGTCTTTCATGTTATCCACAAATTCTCAGGTTGTGGTGCAAGGAGAAAGGCTTAACTAAAACTCTGTCCAATAAAGGCAATTTTTGTATCTGTAACCATTAAGTAGACCTCATATTTGTAAACTGAATTTAAATATTTCAACTGGCTTCTGATTTGCGGGATCAAGAGTATTATGCGGGAATAAATCACTGAAATAAAGGCAATGCCAGAAATGCAACGATCAAGATAAAAAATATTTTAGTGAAATATTTTAAAAATGAAATGAATGAAAAGAATTCCTGATACGAAAACATCAGAATCACAAATAAAGACAGAACCCTTTAATTAATATGTGAAGTCATGTTGGAGCAAGGGGCCCCTTTTGTTTTAGATTTTAATTTTGGACCTGTGCCCAAATCTGAAGTAGTTACTTTTATAAAGTTTCTTTCTCTACTTTTTATTTTTTTTTATTTTGGAGATCAGGGATTGAACTCAGGGGCACTCGACCTCTGAGTAATATCTTCAGTCCTATTTTATATTTTGTTTAGAGACAGGGTCTCACTGAATTGCCTAATGCCTCCTTTTGCTGAGGTTGGCTTTGAACTGGAGGTCCTCCTGACTCAGCCTCCCAAGCAGCTGATATTACAGGCATGTGCTACCAACCCTGGGAAGTTTCTTTATCTTACTGGCAATATGGTAATTTCCATAATGTCAGTAAAAATGTCCTCGTATTCAAGGACAAAATTGAAAAAGTCTGTTGTACAACCAAGACCATATGTGTAGTGTCATGTTTTGAGATTGATATTATTCAATCATGACTTTTAAGTCCACTGTTCATGGATCATGGTTTTCTCTACAAGGAGCCAAGATTTACAAAGTCCTCCAAAAAAAAAAACAAAAAAAAAAACAGCCCATAACTAAAATTAACTTGTGGTGTATCTTTTCCTCCCCTTAAAAGAGGTAAGGAAATTCATTTTGTAGGCAGGCTAGGAACTTCAGAAAATTCTGGAAGCCTCATTTATAATTCATATCCATAATTAGTATACCTAAAATTTGGGGGAATAATTAGCCTGACAGAGTTTTCTGTTGCTTGGATAAAAGAGCTCATAATGGAGGGTTTAAAAATCCCATACAAGATGCCTTATGAAAACTTCCATAAAGAAGTTCATTCTGTGACCTCAGATGGTGATCAATAGTTTCTATGTTTGCAAAACAAACTCAAAAAGAGCTATATGAATAATAAACTTACTTCACCTATGAAATAATAGATAATAATGAATCCGTTCTTTCTGTAATAAAAATGATTTTGGAAAACAGTTTACGGTAATAATGGGGGAAGTTGACTGTAATATTTATCCAAACTCTGAAAACCAAGGGATTGCGGTGTATCTTTTCAGTGTAGCTGGTGGTCCAGTTGATGCTATTTCGGATTGCATAAAAATGTACACCCCATTTTTCCTTGTGTCGATAAGCCTGTTTTACATCTTTGCTGTTTTTGACTCGTAATTCCATTATTTATTGCTGTCACATAAAGAAAGCAAATGAATTTTGTATATTCACATGTGATCCTATAACCTTGCTATTTTTTTAATGTTTCCAATAGTTTCTCTGAAGATTATTTGTAGTATTCTACATAGAGTTGGCAACTGCAAATAAAGACATTTTAACTTCTCCCTCTCCAATCAACACTTTTTAAATTTCTTCATTTTCTTACTAGTCTTTAAAAAATATTCATTGTGATCAACAGCAGTTTTTGTAGGATTACTGTTTTTCTAGTTTGCTGAGGGGTATTTTATGGTGTAGGATATGGCAGATCTTGGTGAATATTCCATTATGAGCTTAGAGAGATGGTGTATTTTCCCTTTGTGGGATAAAGCATTCTATTAATGCCAATCAGAAAAGTTGATTGACAGTGATGCTCAAGTGAACTATATCTTTACTAATTTTCTGCCCCTTGGATCTGTCAATTATTGCCACGGGGATACTGAAGTCTCCCATAATAGTGATTTGTCTATTTTCTTTTCAGTTTAATCAATTTTTGTCTCATTTATTTTGATGCTGTTGCATATATAATAGTTGCATATATATCAAGGAATGCTACATCTTCTTAGAGTTTGTACTCCTTTTATCATTATATAATGTCCATCATTGTTCATGATAATATTTCTTATTCTGAAGTCTGCCTTTATTCTCATAGTTCCTCCAACTTTCAACTAGTATATCACGGTGTACCTTCTTCCAACTCATTGCTTTTATCCTCTGAGTATTCAAATTTATGTAGACTTTTTTGTAGGCAATAGATAATTGGTCTAGTTATTTAATAAATTGATAATCTTTCAACTATTGATATTTATATATTCACTTTAAAAATGATTTCATTACTAATACACATTTAAAATGATTTTTATACATTACTAACTACTACACCAATATGTCAGTCTGTTACTAACATATTAGTAGCAGATTTACATTCAATAAATTTGTTCCTATTTTATCATTTCTTCTTTTTTCTGCCTTGGCTGGTTTTAACTAACAATCATATCTTTTGTCTGGTGGGGAGGTGGGAACTGGGAATTAACTCAGGGACACTTGACCACTGAGTCACATCCCCAGATGATTTTGTATTTTACTTAGAGACAGGGTCTCACAGAGTTGCTTAGCACCTAGCTGTTGCTGAGACTGGCTTTGAATTCATGATCCTCCTGCCTCAGCCTCCCGAGCCACTGGGATTACAGGCATGCGCCATGGTGCCCAGTTCTAAATTAACTATCTGCTCACTTAGGTTAGAAATACTTTTTGTAATAATTTTAGTTAGTACCCTAGAGTTTACAATATATATTTTTAAATATTAAAATTTCATTTCATGTAACTCAATTCTGCTCCTAAATACTGCAGCGCATCTTTGAAGAATTTTATTATATAGTTGAATAATGCACACAGGTGACATGTATATTCATGCTGAACTTCTGTGATATCACTGTTACTCATTTTGCATGCCAATTTACCAGAATTATTTAATAGTTACTATTACTGCTTTACATAATAATTACATAATTAACATTTTGAATCAATTAAGAATAAGAAAATATAATTTTATTTTTTCTCTGATACTTTTCTTTCTTTTTTTGTATCCCAGGTCTCTGACATACAGGTTTCACTCTGCCTGCAAAACGTCTTTTAACATTGTTCATGAGATCTGACAGCAAGAGTTCTCTCTGTATTGTAGTTTGGGATATTTCTATTGGTCTATCTTCAAGTTCACTGATTCTTTTCTTAGCCATGTCACACCCACTGATAAGCACATTCATCTAAGATATTCTTCATTTTTGTTACTATGATTTTCAATTTTGAGCATTTCCTTTGATTCTCTTTTAAGAGTATTTGTATCTACTCTTATCTGTTTGTTTACAGGTTCTCTACTTTTTTCCATTAGCGCTCTTACCACAATAATCATAGATGTTTAAATACTCTACCTGGAGATTCTAACTTCCATGTTACAACTGAGTTTATTTCTAAAGGCAACTTTGTATCTCAATGATTTTTTTTTTCTTTTCGGTATGCCTTAGGATATTTTTTGTTGTTGTGGTTGCATGTTGGACATGCTCTGTGGGTAACAGAGACTGAAGTAAATAGACTTTTAATGTGAGAATTCATGCTAATTTGTCTAGCAGCTGGGCTGTGTTTAATGTTCACTGTAGGTACAATGCCAGAGGCTTCAATTCCTATACTCTCTCTTTTCATGTCACCACTCTTGACTTTGTATTCATGTGCACTCCTCAAAGCATCTGCATCTTACAGTTTTTTGGGATGCAATCCATTGTTGTTCTCCTGGACCTCTGCCAGTGTGGTCATAATTCCTGGGAAGGAAAAGCCCTCTATAATCACCTGATTAAATCCCAGTCTTCCATTGGACTTGTGTCTGTAACTTCTGACCTACACAAATGTTTGGCTCCCAGAATTCCTTTTATCTTTTCTTTAACCTCCTGCTCCCCTCTTTGGCCACAACATCCCTGACTTATTTTCCTTGAAGGCTTACCCACTACTGATATATATATTTTCCTTCTAGGAGATTGGAAGGAGTTTTCTTTCCAAATGGGAATTTAGTGTCAGAGTTAAGTTCTTATTTTCTGTAGTGTTGGACTTTTATGGAGAAGATTCTTGATGTGTGTCCTTGGTGTGATCACTCTTTCCTATGAATACAATTACAATTGTAGAGACCCCACAGTTTCTGTGGATACCTTTTAAATTCCTAAAAATTCCAACAAACCCTTCCTTATTCAGGTCTCAGCTTTGCCAAAAAAAAACTTAATGTAACTTCACACACTGACCTTATATAAGACTCTCAGTCCCTCAAGATCAATGATGTTGGTTTTTTTCTTTTCTTCATTGTTATACGATTAGTGTCATTCATAATGCCTGGTATAAAATTATTGCTTAATAAATGTTTCTCTGAGTCATACTGATGAATAAGCATCCAATTTCCTTCATAAAACTTTGGTAAGCAAATACATACATACGATCACATAAGAATATAGTACAATTCTATAAGGAAGCTAAAATAGCAAAAAAAAAAAGTTTTAAATGCTACATCATTGCAAGTGTTCATTCCATATCTTATTGATATGAAAGTCATAATTTCTTCCAATAAATATATGTCTATTCATATATAAATATGTATCTAATTACTAAATCTACAAAATTTACAGAATAGTAGACAAAATTCCAGAAATTCTCAATATAATCACAAATGCATATCATATCAAATTTGATCTTCCCTTGCATTGCCACAGTTTATAATTATTTATTAAATATTGCAACCTCTCACGTTTTGATTCATAAATATTTTATGCTTTCTTGTATAAGATTGGATCGTTTCTTAAATTTAATTGCAAAATGAAAGAGGTCATTCATTAGTCATATATCACCAAGGTAGAACATGTCACACTTTCAATACAGGCCAAAAGAAATAGTAATCTCAATGTGTTAGGTAAATTATTGCAGATTATATGTGAACCAAACAGGTTGTTTCATTCACTCAGTATTATATAATGAATTATTAAAATAACCTGTGGCTTATAGATTTGCTCTCTGGACTATAAAGCAAAGTGCTATGGTGCCATCTCCTGGACAATTCCAGGATCTGGACGGGGAGGTGTGATTTAATCTACATTTTGTTTAATCAGTAGTTCGTATTAATCTACACAATAAGCACACAAGGTTAAACATCTTAGGTATTGAGATTACCTTCTTGCTTAAATTCAGTTAGGACTCTTACTTTGTAGGACTCCTTCATCTCTTCCTCTAATCTTACAATTATGAAGATTATTAAATTAGAATTGGCTGCAAAAAATATTAGTCATGTACTGTCAGTTTATTAAGAATTGCTTTACGTAACTTCACATTATTGCAAACCTAAACTTTCTCTTGTTGAATTATATATATATATGATTTATATATATATCCTTTAATCATTATATATTAATTATATACAATTTATATCCTTAATTATTTAAATTTATTTTTGTGCATTTTCCCATTAGGAAAGTCATTTTTTTAGCTAATGAACAGTCTATGTTCAATATTCAACCTATTTCATATTAAATTTTTATCAAGGGGATTATTTCATAAATACATTTTATTTTAGTTTTGATGACTTTTTCATGTTTTACTAATTTTTCATGTTTGTGTTGAATGTATGAGTATTTTACATTATTTTAAAAAATTAAATATACAAAATACTTTTTGTACAAATTACTATTGGACTTCACTATTTTTTGATGTTCTTTATTTCTCACATTATCCTGATAGTTTTTGTTAAACTTATGAAAAAATCATATTAATGATAGTATGTGTTCCCTCCTTGTTATGCATTAATAATTGACACTGTGGAAACTACAAATAAATATACAATAGATACTACAACATAATATTCAGTGAAAGATTTTCTCATATAAATTATCAACAAAACATTCGTGTAATATCAAAAGTTCACTACTATCATTAGTTACATTAGTGTTTCTGGGTTGGGATGTATGGAAATGATTACTAAGTAAGGGTAATTGGGATTCAAGCTTTTTTTTAAGTTATGAATCTTTCTTTTCACCTCTATCAAGTTTATTTTGAGGTAATTTATAAACAGTGCACTGCATCCATTTAGAATGAGATGAGTTTGACAGTTGTGTGCAGGGTTGTAAACAGCAGCAAAATGAAGATAGAAGCAACTCCTCACTCCAGTATAATCCACCCTCCTTCACCATCGGCTCTCAGCTACAAGTATTGGCAAATTTGTCACCATAATTACTTTTATAAATGTATTCTTATTTAAATGTAATCTTCAGTGTGCAATGCTTTATATGTAGGTTCTGTCACTAAACAGTGATATTGAGATCCATCCATGTGCTTGGGTTTACCAACACTTTGTTACTTTGGTTTCTTTGGTATTTTTTATCTTATTAACTTATTCACTGATAATAGAAATTTGCAGTGATTTTAAATTTGGGTGTTACAATCATAACTATTGTAAAATAATAGTGCATATGGTTTTATGGGAACATACATTTTCACTCTTTTGTAGGCAGGAGGATCACAAGATGAAGGCCAGCCTGGGCAACTTAGCAAGACCCTATTTCAAAAAAATAAAAAGGGCTAACAATGTAACTCTGGTACATTGGTAGAGCACCCCTGGGTTCAGTACCCTATCCTGAAAGAGAAAGAAAAATCGCATTTTTTCTTGAATAAATATCTCAAAGTAGAAAGGCTCTACAATAAGTTGTGTATCCGTTTAATGTAATGGTGCCTCTCCTGTCCATTTCAGCAAAAAAATTCACATATTCTCCCTAAGTTCTCATGACCAGTTATCTACATTGAAGCTTTAAAAACCACATAAAGACAGGGGTATTTTCTCATTGTTTTATTTTCAAATGTAATGCCTTATCCATCAAAGGTGTTTAATAACATGTTTCACAAGAGAATATTCTAAATTAAATATTTAATTATAATTATTTAAATTAAAATTAATTGAATTTAGATTTAATCTATTTTAATTGATATATAGCATAAAAATAATTGCACAAATTAATGAAGTAATGTGTAAATACTGGACAAATTTTAAATCAGATTTACATATCTATCTCCTCATAATTGAAGCTTTATTATAGAATTATTTTCATTGTCTTAGTTTGGCCCTCTTAGTGACATGAGGCACTTACCTTTTTCCTCTATTCAATATCTTTATAGTATTTTTATAAAGGAAAATTCAGTATTCTGCTTTCAAAGGACATGGGGATGGTAAGAGTGAAATCAAGTTGTTTTTCTAATGAAGAGAAAAGAAGGTGTCACCAGATCAATGAAAAACTAAAAACCAACAAAAACAAGGGAGTAATGTAGGTAATTCTGATGCTTGAAGAATACATTTTAAAGGACTCCCTAAAAATGACTGGCATATAGCAGATTTTATTCTCAGGGTGACAAATGACATCATATGGTAAATCCTTGCCAGGTGCACATCATCTCTGAGCCCTCAACACTGATTGTCCTCACTGTCTGTTTTGCAGGTCAACATTGTATGCTGACCACAAGAGAGAGTGGGTAAAAGACAAGTACATTCTCACCAAGAGTGAGCTTAAATGTGATTTCATGAATATAAAATACCTTCAAAAAGTCAATTTTCTAATTAAAAGTACTCTCAGACATGTATAAGCCAGATATCTTAGCAATATATATAGATGTATTAGACAAGCCAAATGATACATCCAATACACTAAGAACATTTCTTTTCACTCTCTTCTCAGTCTTTTAGCTAAGATCAAGTGTGAAATTTTTCTTTTCTCATCAGACATGATGAATAGGAATTATGCACTCTCTTTAGAAAATGTATTCTTTGTGGTCAATGGAAAAAATTCTTAAGTCTACAAATGATTCTACCATATCTTTAAAGCCATTATTTCAAATAATTGATGACTTGGATTACAAAGGTAAGCAACTTTAAAGTGCAAATTACTTTTGGAGAATTTTATTTTATTTTGACATTTAGTTTTTAATTGAAATGTAATGAAGTATCATTTCATCCTAATAAAAATATCTATTATCAAAGAAGCAAAAGATAGCAAGGACTGGCAAAGGATATGGAGAAATGGAAACTCTGGTACAATGTTGGTGAGAATGGAAATTAATACGAAAACAGTATGAAAATTCTTTAGAAAACTAAAATAGATCTGCCATATGATTCAAGAACCCCAGTACTGGGTATACATCCAAAGGAAATGAAATTAATATGTTAAAGAGACATCTTCACTAATATTCATTGTAGCACTACTCAAAATAACTGAAAAATGGAAACAGCCTGTCCATCAACTGATAAATAGACAAAGAAAACATAGTACATATATACAGTGGGATCCTATGGCCACACCCCCCCACACACAAAGAATGCAATTAGCCATTTGCAGCAACATTGGTAGAAGTGAGATCATTATGTCAAGTGAAGAAAGCCAGGCACAGAAAGACACCTCAGTCTATATGGAACCTAAAAAGTTGATTTTACAGAAGTTGAAAATTGAATGGGGGTTAAAGAGGTTGGGAAATATAGGGGCTTGGAATGGGGGAAATTTTGATCAATGGTTATGTTTTAGTTACATAAGATCAAGAAGTTCTGGCACGCTATTGCACAGTGGGTCTCTTTAGGCAATTATGATATACAGTACATTTCAGATTTTGAAAGCTTAGTCATGAAGAAGAGATAAATGTTTGAGGAGATAATATGTATAACCCAATTTAAATATTACCCATGTATACATGTATGGAAATATTACATGGAACTCTGTCAATATGTTCAAACTTTATGCTTTAAAGTGTCAGTTGAAAAAAGGTTAAAAATTTCTATGTATTTTAGTTCTATATAGTATTGATACATGTATACATTGTATAATGTTCAAATTAGAGAAAGCATCTTTACCTTTTTTGAGTATTTTATCCATCTTAATTCTAACCATCCATTTACATCCTACTACAAATTTTTCAACCACAAATATCCTGCCCTTTATCTATTATTTTATTTCTCTAAGTCTATCAAAAATTATATTCTCTTAAAGACTATCCTTTTATAGGGCTTGAAATGTACATCAACTCTTAAATAAGTTTTGAGGCCCATAGACTTATCTTTGCCAAGAGGCCCTGTCTTACCAGAAACATCAACATCCCTCTGATCACCACGTACAGTGTGTTCAAGCTTAAAAGGAAAACCAATAAAGCATAACAGACATCAGTTCCAGGCTTTGTGTAAATACTTACTGACTATGAGATTGCACTATCACTGATTTACACTTTCTATACCTATATGAAATATAATATATAACATATATTACACCACCACCACACATTATACATTAGATTCCAAGTACCCATTCATCTTATAATGAAAGTTTGTACTTTTCAAAAATCTTCCTATTTCCCTGTCCACCAGCAATCACCATTCAACTCTCTGTTTTTATAAATTCATTTGTTTTTGGAGTTCACATATGAAGGCGATCATAGAAAATTGAATCCAACTTTCTCCATCTGGCTTATTTCACTTAGCATAATGCCCTGTGGGTTTATCATGTTGTCAAAATGGCAAGATTCCCTTCTTTATCATGGATGAAGATTTTTGTGTGTGTTTGTGTGTGGGTAGCTTTTTATGTGAATACACAACCAGCAAAACTGCACATCATGCACAAACACAAGAATAGGAACCTAATTAGAATAAGTTATACACAATGTATGTATAATATGTCAAAATACACTCTACTGTATATGCATACTCTCTCTCTCTCTCTCTCTCTCTATATATATATATATATATGACAATTTTTTTAAAAAAATAAAAGAAATATTCCTTTAGTTAATTTGGATACCTACTCAGCAATTAGATTGCTGGATCATAGAACAGTACCATTTTGTGTTTTTTAGCAACTCCGTACTGTTTTCCATGTCAATTTACATTTTCATCCACAATGTAAAAGGTCCTTTTTCTCCACACCCTTAAAAACCCTGTTATCTCTTGCCTTTTTGATAATAACCCTCCTGGGAAGTGATACTTCATTGTAGTTTTGTTACTTGGTGATGATTAATAATATTGAGTAACTTTCAGTCATTTCTATGTCTGATTTTTAAAATGCCTACATAACTCCACTGCTCACTTTTTCAATAGGACTACTCATAGGTTTCATTTGTTTGTTTTTGTTGTTGAGTTACATGAGTTTCTAACATATTTTGGATATTAACCTCTTATATGACATAGGGTTTGCAAATATTCTCTCCTAATCTGTAGGTAGGCACCTTTTCATTTTATTTTCTTCTTTGCTGTGCAGAAACTTTAAATTTGAAGCACATCCACATGTTTATTTTTGTTTCTGTTACATTTCAAATAACCATAACCAAGAATAAGTGGTTTCTCTCAAATAAAAAAATGTTTTCCCAATGAATTAAAAAACATGAAAAATGCATAAATTAGAAATAGGCAATTCATATATGCACAAAAATAAACATTAAAGCATGTAAACTCAATTTAAATCTTATTGAAAACAATACAGTACCATTTTTACCTAAACATTGGTAGGTATGGAAAAAAGACACATAATACATTGATTGGGGTTGAGCAGGTATAAACAGAAATGTATATATCAGACAAGTCTACCTAAGTACTACCTATAAAAATACAAAAAACATGATATTTCTGTATCTAAATTGGGCAACATGTATGAAAAGCATAAAAATGTATCTATGCAATATTTACAGTTCTACACATGCACCTGATTATTTTAGAGATATATGAGAAAAATGTTTATACTCAGCATAGCATTCCGCATTCCGCATAGCATTCTTCTCACATGACATTATAGCATGAACATTCTCTTCTATCTTGATAAGATTTTCTTCATAAATATCTCTATTAAGAGTTACACAGCATCACATTGGAATACCATAATTTATTTCATTATTACCAGGTGTTGAATGTCTAACTCATTTCAGCATTTTTATCAGTGTTAAATAATGCTAGAACTCGACAACTTCCTCCATAAATTTATTTAGAATAAAGTTCTAGAAGATAGGATGAAATAATGGGATACTTAGGATATTGAGGCATATTACAAAATTTCTTTTAAAGAAACTTTGGGTGCTCTAAAAAATATTCCATCAGCAGTATATATGCAGCTATCTCACCGTGACTTCATCAGTACTATTATACTTTTAAAATATTTTAATTTAAAAAAATGTAAATTCTTTTGTCAATTAGTTTTATTCATGAATGGCTATTCTGCTATTTTGTTACATATATAATTTATTGGTAATATGTATTTCTACTTTTGTGATTTTTTTTCATTTTGTTTACTGTCTATTCATTGGTCTTCAGAGAGTTTATCCTATTGATTTGTGTGAAAATTATACTTTAAAAAGGTCAACTTTTGAAGAGCATTGTTTTATAACGTTACATATTTACAGCTATATCTGTTGTTTTCCCTTTGAAAGAAACAAAATTCTTTGGGTTTAAAAAATAATTCATGATCCACCAACTAGATAATCATTTGCATTGTTATTTGTTCACATTTATATTTTATGTATTTGGACTATAGGAGAGAGGTATAATGTAAATATTTTTCCAAGCTTTCCCATTGTCCTTTGCTTTTTTTAAAAAAAGTATTCATCTTCCATTGCAAGTAGCATATAATGTTGCCCTTATTTTTCATTGATTTCCTACACATAGCTCTCCCAAACTAATTTCCTATATGTATTGGAGTCTACCCCAGGACACTCATTCTATCGTTCAGTGTGTTCTTACATATGTTCAACAAAAGTATTTTAATTTTTATTTTAAATATTTTATGTCTAATAAGACAAGTTTACCATTATTGTGCCTCTTATTCAAAATCTGCATAGCAGTCATGTCTCCTAATTCTTTAAATAATCAATTTGGTGACAGCATATATTATCTCTTGAGAGAGAATATTGACCTGAAACAATACAGAATCCCCAGGTGCTATGTTTTTGTGTATGGAAATAGTATTCTCTCCCCAGAGACCAGTCATTATATCAATAAACCATCTGTTCCCGAGATGAGAGGCCTGCTGGAGATGTTATAATGAATCATGCTTGAGGCTGTAGCAAGAGATATGGAGTCATTTTTTTAATGCACTACCTATGGGGTTAATCTGCACTAAAAATGTCCCCTTTATAGTAACAAAATATGAAATTAAAGACTAAATTTCTAATATAATAAAATGCTAAGGACAAAGAAAGACACACCACATACAATACAAGCCCTTAACAACTGCAAGGCTGAGTAGTCTCCAGGGGACTTTTTGAAAAGTGGATCTTGCTGTGGGTCTAGAAGGGTGGGAATCTTCACAGACTGAGACATATCAAGGGCTTGAGCTCACCTCCCAAGGTTAAAGGCATTTCAGCCCGGAGCAAGGAGTTGATAACTGGATGGACCGTCAATCACATTTTATTTTTTCTTTTAGAAAAATTCTGCCGAGATGAACTATAAAAATAAACACGAATGGGATTTATGGTAGTTTTTAGGAGGTGCCTTGGGCCAACTTTCAGGATCAATGAATTTTTTTCTGACTTTAATGCTTAGGATGATGCCTTTATATACCTTGGAGTAAATAGCTTGTCTAATGTTATTCTTTTGGAACATATAATAAGTGGGATCTTCTTCATCAAAATAAAGTGTTTATTATAAGAAGTTAAAGTTATTGATTCTTCTTCATAAAGTTGTTATAAATTCTGAGATGGCACTGAAATTGTGTAGGTCACAGAAGACTTCTTTCTGGAAATGTCATATATCTATTTCTTCATTGGAGCCTAATATCTAGAAATAATCCTTTTCCGGTCAGAAAGAAATGATAGAGGCCACACCATCTAGCAAAAAGATAGTAAGCAGCAATAGCTTAGAAGCATGTAAGATAAAACAAAAAACATGTCATATCTATTTTCCTTTGATGAAAGATTTTTAAAATCATCATATGTTAAATAAAAAAGACCATACTTAGAGAAAATAATTCTAAGGGGACTGAATTAAAATTAACATTCATTAATATATACAATTGTTCACACATATAAACATTACACACTTTCCTACTATTGCATATAAGCTTGAAACTAAGCACACTCTTCTCAATATCCCATACATTAACATTTGGCATGTAATGCACTTGGTACTTTTTACAGATTATTGAATGTTTGACAATAAGATGCCAATGATACATGTATAAATTCATTCATTTATATTTGAGGAAATTGCTAATATAGTGTCTTATATTAAAAACTGAAGATACCAGGGTTCCATTGGAAAAGAAACATATATATTTATTTGCTCTTTCATTGAATAATAATGAATTTTTTACCCTCTATATTACCCAATATTGTAGACCCTATAAGTGGAAAGATCCATGAGAAGTTGTCTTAAACATGACCTAACAGCTGAGCATGGTGGTACATTCCTGTAATTCCAGGAATACAGGAGGACTGCAAGTTCAAAATTAGCCTCAGTAACTTAGTGAGTCCATAGGTAACTTAGCAAGACTTGTCTCAAAATAAAAGAGTAAAAATTGCTGGGGAGGTTGCTCTGTTGTATAGCACCCCTGGGTTCCATCCTCAGTACCAAACAAACAAACAAACGAACAAACAAAAATGACCTCAGAGCTCAGGTTAGTCAGGCAGAGAAGGTTACACTACTGAACGCTAAGATTATTTAATTTCCAAATGAATTGGAAATACTTTACAAAGGCAAAGTAATTCGTGATAAACCTAAAATCATAGTAGTGAAAACTGGAAGAAAGAACATGTATCCCTTTGCAGAGGTAGAAGTGGAGAGCTTACCTGATGTGTTGGCGATCATAAAGCCAGTATGCAGCCCACAGACCTAGAATTGTGAGCTGCTAACTAATTCTTCTGATAGTTGCCAAGGCCCAGTTGGTAGAGAATGCCCAACAGGTTCGAAACAAGCTTTAGGCTCATTCATGAAAATGAACCTTTCATAGGTATTATGTTGACCTTTTATAGATGTTAAACCTTTATTTTACTAATATGGAAGATAAATGCTGTCACAGCAGAGTAAAAGTAAAAACAGTAAATAAACCATTACTTAGTGTAGAAGTACATATTAATTTCTATGAACAAAATAGTGAGAGGCTGGTATAGGGAAATAATTTTAAGTCCTATCTTAACAGACTTTATCCTATAAAATAGGTAGCGAAATTTTATGTTATCAGAATTTCTGCAGAGAACAAGAGGTCAAGACAAGGGTTATGAACGGTATATATATTCTAAAGAGAATTAAGAAGTGGTCAGATACTTTCCCCAGAATTTACTAATGGATCAAAACAGTCCTATAGCCATCATCTATTACCAGCTTCCCACCCACATGAGAAGGTGATTTAAAATTTACAAAATGCAAGGGAGAGACATCTTAATGGCAATGTATTAGACCCCCAAAGAGTTTGGTGTCTATGTGATAAATACATATCATTTTTATATTTCATTTAAAATATTTCAAAAACACTTGGCTTTTCCTACACAAAGAGGATTATCTCCAAGAAAAAGTAGGGACGATCAAAGAGAAGCACTCACAGAGATTGAGGTCCCTTAAAAAACAACAACAACAAAACAAGACAAAACAAAACCAAAAAATCACTTTATACCTGTATCCTAGAGTCTGGGTCACACATGAATACAGAAATATGGTGCTTTCTTCCTATCTGAAAATACAAGAAGGCATGTGACAGATCAAAGTATCTATAGTGGAAAACGAGTCATCGTTTTCATGGTTTGAATTTTTAACATTTGTTTGATGAGGATACAAAAATTTCCTGTGGGGTAAGTCATTAACGTGAAAGAGAGCAATACACAGATCTACCTAGGAAGCATGCCTGTAATCCCAGCAGCTAGGGAGGCTGAGGCAGGAGGATTGCAAATTCAAAGCCAGCCTCAACAAAAACAAGTTGCTAAGCAACTCAGTGAGACCATGATTCTAAATAAATTGCAAAATAGGCCTGGGGATGTGGCTCAGTGGTCAAGTGCCCCTGAGTTCAATCCCTGATACCAAAAACAAACAAACAAACAAACAGAAAAACCAAAAGAAAAAAAAAAACCTAAAAAACAAAACAAAACAAAAGCAAAAAAACCCCATGGAATTGAAATGATTTCTTTAAATATTTGTAATAAACTATGCATATATGCAAGGTATTTTATAGGCTTTCTAATAAAAGGCATGTTCAAATCTTTTTTTTTTTTTCATTTTCACTTTTAAAATAAGTAACAATTTAAATTGATGGCTAGAGTCCACCATGTTGAATAACTAGGCAATTATCCTTTTAGTAGTTCTAGCTTCATCAAAATACCTTCTCAATTTTCACTAAATTTCCTTTTACTTCCCTGTTGTGTTTATTTTTTGCTTTTAAAATACAAATATTTTGAAAACATAACAAAAAGATACAAAACCAACAAATACATTTAGCTGGCTCCCCGATTCAAAAATAACATTAATTGTATTTCTACATACTAGGAATGAAGAAAGAAAAAGAAAACTTTCAAAACATTTAAAATGGCAAAAAAAATCACAAAATATTTACAATACATATACAAGATATCTATATTGATAAAGCAAGTTTCATTTTCCTACATGAGCACAACAATGTATTTGATAAAACAAGCCCTTTTGACCATGTAATTTTGACATTCCTTCCCCCAAGGGATAGAATCTTTGTTTTCTCTGTAGAAGTGGTGGCTTATATCTGCACTAATACCGTGTTCTAAAAGCAGTACTATGAAACTTTCAAAACCAGCTCATAAAAACATTAAACTTCATCCTGAGTCTCTGTTGGTACTCAGCTCCAAGTTTGCGAGGAACCCTAGGACACATAAAGGAAACACATGTCAGCGATCTGGCAGACAGCCTCAGATGACATCTTAGTCAATGGCCAGTATCAACTGCCAGATATGTTAGTGAGGAATCTTGAAATGATTCCACCTCTACCAGTGAAGATACTGCAATTAACTTTGAGAGGAATAAAGACATGCTCTCTATTTATAGATCTATAAGTGACATATATACTGTTTTAACACTCTACACATTAAGATGGTTTGTTTTGCAGCATTAGAATGACTTCTGAACTGAAAACAATATAGCATTGTTAGGACAAATTAGAGAGAATCTAAGGACTTGGAAAAAAGTAGAATATACATAAAATAGAAGATTCACTATAGTTAATATGTCAATTCTTCCAAAATTTATCTATTGTTTGAATGTAATTCCGAGCAAAATTATAGCATAAGTTTGATGGAAATTGACAAGTACTTTCTACAACTTGTAAGCAAATAAAATTACCTAGAAATGCAAAACAATCATGCAAAAGAATATAGTTTGAGCAGTTATGCTGATTTCAAAATTTAAATTTAAAGTAGTCAAGGCAGTGTGATATAATAGTAAGTATACACATGCAGATGAATAGAACAATAGTCCAAAAAATAGATTGACACATAGACTGTTAAAGATGCAAGGCAGTTCTATGGGGAAAGGATATTTTTTTTTCAAAAGTGGCATTAAAATAACTGTATATCCATATGAAAATACTGAAAAGGAAAATTAAGCTTAACTGGAGCTTAGGCCTAAATATAAAATATTCTTAAATATCTAGAAGAAAATGTAGACCACCTTCTCAACGTTAGGGTAGACAAATGTACTAACAACAAAAGAAAAACAGTGATAAATTGGATAATCTCAAATTTTAAAAATTCAGTTCTTCATAAAGACATCATGCTGTTTACTGTGGAGATGGATATACTAATTAGCTTGAACTATTCATTCCTATCATATGTATATAAATATATAAAAATGTCAAAATATCAGATACTTACAACTATAATTTCTAGCTTAAAATATTTTAATGAAAATGAGACATCATTACAAAAAAGGTATGACAAAGGATAGCCATAGGCAGGAAAAAATATTCTCAACATTCTTAATAGGGAGGTAGATTCTCATTCCACTCGTTTTTTTTATAAAATTAAATTTTACATGTCACCTAGCAACTCCTACACAATTGTATAAGAAAAAATATATGCATATAGAAAGACCTGTAATGAAATATCCATAATATTTTTCCATTATAATCCCAAAAAGAAAACAAGCCAAATTTAAAACATGAAAAGATAAGCTAGCGAAGTGTTCTATAGTATCATACAAAGAGATACTATAGAACCAAATCAAATCAAACTAAAGGAATGGAATGCTATTGTACACGATAATGTGGGTGAAACACACAAATATAAAGTAGGACCCTGTATGATTCCACTTATATGAAATTCTAGAACACATTAAAAAACTCATAAATTGCAAGTCAAAACAGATCAATGATTGCTAAGCTGGGGGTGGAGATGGATGCCTGAAAAGTGGGCACAGAGGAATTTTGGGAGATGATGGAGATATGTGATATGTTGCTTGCAGGTTCCACACATTTGTCAGAACAGGTTGACCTATGCATATCAAGGACACACCTTTTATTTTACATAAATTTTATCTTAGAAAGGTCTGATGGGGAAAAAACAGAGCTGGAGGGCACATTCAACTATGTACACTCTGAGTGAATGAGTTTACAATATGCCTGGGGAAGTTCCTTGTGACAGTCTGAGTGAAGTTCACTATTTAGTCCTAACAAACAGGGAAGGACGTTATCTCCTTGCTCTAAAATATCCTATTATCCTGAGGCCTTGTTTTATCTCTGTGGATGTGATCATATTAACTTCATTACCAATGAAGAGGTTTTAAGTGGGCAAACAGCCACATAATGTTAATTTCTAAATGCAGTTTCACTGCTTTTCCACATAGTATGTGAATGAGGTAAAACTAGGTCATTTGGTAACTTTTAAATATGTTTTTGTTTCTATATGTCATAAGACCTGATTGACAAACCATTAGGTTGAGCATTTTTTGAGGTTTTTCACCTAAAATGATATTATCATTCTTCTTCAATTACAAAGACATTGCAGTGTGTTTGAACCTCTTCATGAGACTGAATATTCTAACATACAATACGACCTTCTACATACCTCAGAACTCTTGACAATTCCTTACATACAGAAATAACAACATTATATAAATAATAATGATGAACATTACTTTGAGGACTTGCTAAGACTTTATATGTACTTGCTCATTCGTGAATCATAATAACCATCTGAGGAAAGCATTATTATTATTTAACAATTGTGTGAATAAGAAGAGGCTTGAACTTAAGTAATCCTACTCAAAGTCTTTTCTTTTTTTTTTCATTTAATTTTGATCCATTGAAAACAAATGGAATACAGCTATTGTTTCTCTGGTTGTACACAAAGTAAAATCTTTTCAGTGATTAAGAACTAATTCAATATAGTCATATTGTGATTTCTTAAATTTGACTTATGTACTTATCAGAATGATCTGAGATGAGAAATATGTAAATGTTAGTTTTGTAACTTTTTTTAAAAGCAAAGATGTTTCTTTACTGTTTACCTTGGCAGCCTAATCATGCATCTTATCAGATTTAAAGGTAGAATTCACGACATGGCACTTTAAGATCTGCCTTCCAAAATTCTACCTGAGGCTATTATTCACTTCCTTTAGGAACATGAAGTTGATTAGTTCCATCTTTCAGATCACCTGGGAAACAACATTCACCTAGGGAGCTTTCCCAGCAGGGAAAAGAGCTTTAGCTAAATCTTTTATTTCTGCATTAACTTGGCAAGACTGCTTTTCAGAATTTTAATAAGACTCCTGACCCAGGAAAGATAAAGCTGCATGAACCTATGCAAAATAAAAATATGTAAATAATTTAAATAGGAAATGCTTCCTCAAATGTGTGCTAATATGGCCTCTGACCCTTTGGCACATTTTACTGTGATATGGATAGCATCAATTACTGAGAAAACTAATTTCAAAAATATTTAGAAACTTTTACTTTGTGATTACGCTGTAAAAAGTATATCCAAAGTGGTAAAGTTTTTAAAAGACTGAAAATGCTACACACAACTATACTAAACATCTATTTGGGTTTTGTTCAGGTTTCTTTTGTTATTACTTTCTCTTGTGCTATCATTTATTTTTTATGTCAACATCTTTAAATGTTAGCTTGACTCAACATAGGTCCAACTTATTTAAAAAGGAAATTTTCAACTCAGATCTTACTTTTGAGCAACAATGATGTGCCAAACATATTTTAGGTGACTTTTTAATATATTTCTCTTCTAGGCTTTTTAATATTTGAACTTTTCAAAGTCCCAGTTTATGGTGTTTTCTCAAAATAATCTGTAGCTAGCAGGCCTATTCTGTAATAACTGTTAAAAAGTTCTTCAGACAGAAGGGAAATGATTCCAGAGAAAAACCTGAAGTATCAGGAGTGAAGAAAGAACAATAGAACTGGTAAAGAGATATATGAGGAAAGTACAATATTTTTTTCCTTCTTTAAAATATGTTAAAAAGTTGAGGGAAAATTATAAAATTGTGTGATGTTATTTTAAATGTATATGCATGTAATTTATAAGAAAACTAGCACAAGATTTAAAGCTGGTAAGATTTCCCTATTTGAAATGAAGTGATACAATATTTATTTTAAATAAATTATGTACAATAAAATATGAATTTTGCAGTTTTCTGAAAGAACAATAACAACAATGAAAAGAATCATGGTCAAAGTTACTACAGCTACATAAAATGAAATAATAAGCATCTTCAAATAATCCAAAACAAGAAAGTAGAGAGAAAGGCACAGAAATTAAAAGGGAAAAAAGAAAATACTAAAACAACATATTCAAATTTAAATACATCAATAATTATAATCAATCTAAGTAGTTTAAAAACACTAACTAAAAGTTAGAAATTTTGAGAATTGATTTAATAGATATGACCCAGCCATGTGCTGTCTCCAAGACACAACTGAAGTAAAAATATGTAGATGGGATGAAAGAATAAAAGAATGAAAAAAATAAGTTATATCATGTTAATTCAACAAAATAAATAGGTGATAAATAAAAATAAATGAACTACAAAATTGAAAATTGCAAAAAAATAGTGCAACAGAATAGTTTTAGACAAAAGAATTTTTTATGTATAAATCCCATAGAATGTACTGGATGTGTCTGCTGAAAACTGAAAAGGACTGATGAAAGAAAATTTTAAAGAGCTCAATATAAATTGAGAACCATTCTAAAGGTGGAGTGGAAGACTCCAAATAGGAATTGTTGACCTAAATACAAAACAGGAAACTATAAAACTTTAAGAGAAAAATAAAAGAGAAAATGTTCATGACTTGGACTAGTTGATGAGTTCTTAGCCATGACACTGTAAATGTAAGAAACAAATAAAAAATAAATCGGACTTCAGCAAACTTAAGCTTTTAATTTGTGAAGTGCCTTGTTAAGACATAACACGTTTTGCACCTAGAGAAGATATTGGATGAAGAACACCTATCCAGAATATATTTAAAATGTTGAAAATGCTACAAAAGAAACTAAAAATTGGACAAAGAATTTGAAGAAAAACTTCAACAAAGAAAATGTAATAATGGTAAATAAGCAGATAAGAAGATGCTACCATCATTAGATATTAGGAAAATGCCAATCAAAAGCACAGTGAGATACCACTACTAGAATGACTGCAATAAAAAATACTGACAATGTCAAGCACCAGTGCAGGTGCAGAGCAACTGGATGGCCCATACATTGCTGATGGGAATGCAAACTGTAGCGGGCACCCTGAAAAATGGTTTGACAGTTTCTCATAAAGTCTGATAATGTCATATGACCTAATGTTCCTTCTCTTAGATCTTTACCTTGGAGAAATAAAACTTTATCTTCACACAAAAATCTTCAAACAAATGTTCAAAGCAGCTTTATTTGTAATAGCCCCAACAGATAAACACTAGCACATCCATTCCATGGGAAATAACTTAGAAATTAAAGAAATGAAAACTGGACAACCTGATGAGTTTCAAAGGCACTGTGAAGAGTGATAAAAGTCATTTTCAAAATGTTGCATATTGTATGAATTACCTAATTTTCTTGAAAAGGCAAAATGATAGAAATGGAGACCAAGTCCACATTTGTCAAGGATTTGGGTTGGTGGTGAGCCAGACAAGGAATGAGGCTATAAAGAGGGAACAGGAGGGAAGCTTCCTTGGGTTGATGTAATAGTTCTGCATGGTGATTAACCATGGTTACATACATCTATACATATATCAAAGTTCATGAAATGGACACCAAAATAGAAAAAAGTCATTCTTTACTGTTTGGCAATTTTAAAAAAATTTGGAGAAATGTAAAAATAACAGGGAATGGTTGACTCAAGATGACTCATTAAGATAATAGTCATGAACAAAGCGGTTCTTGCTCATTACAAGGAACTCAGAAATACCCATCTGAGGCATATCACACAAGATTCACTTACAGTTTGATTTAGAAGGAAATATGATCAAGAGTAAGTCTGAAATGGTCTCCATGTGTGACATCTAATAAAGAAACAAAATACTTTGCATTTCTATTAGTGGAACATTAATATTGTTAAAATACTGATTAAAACAGCATAATTATTGATGTTCCCAATGTGAGGGCAAAAATTAATTTTAGAACATAAAATAAAAGTGGTTTCTTTTTACTTATTTGTCTTTATTACTTACTTTATTACATCCCTAGCCCATAAACACAACACACCAACATACATAATAATGATTAAATTCATCCTATTTTAAATATAATTTGCAAACTTCCAGTTATAGAGAAAAGTCTTTATGAAAGTTGAACATACCATATTAGGTTTTACTGCAGTAATAAGATCTCATGAACAACTCCAAAATCTCAGTGACTTTGTAATGAGGACTTTATATTAACTTACATAACAAATTGAAACTGCAAATTGGCATGAGTGCTGAAACACTAGTCTAGGCTGTGGATGGACCCTGAGTCTGTCTACAATCTCTCATTGTCAAGAGTACTTGTGCTTCTGAGAATAGATTTATTTCTGATAAAAATTTGGTATAATGAGAAATTTTAATGTTTTTAGAGGAAAACTCTATCTCAATTTAAAGGATAGTTAATCATATTTACTTAAATGTGATCAACTGCTATTAAAGTTATAACTTGGGTGCAGTAGTGTGTGGTCCAATTGTTTCTGTATTTTTAAAACCTATCTTTGATTCTACTTTATCTCCAGTGTGAGTTTTCATTCGGCTTATGTTCCACCATTTATTACTACTTCTTTGTTGTAACAATGTTAATCTACTTGAAATTGTGTTTGTAGGACAATGAGAAAGGGAAGAAGCAAGGATAGGAGAGAGAAAAGAAAAGGTTTTCAAAAAGTTTGACTTTATGGTATCTTTATGTTAATTTGTTTCACTTGTTCTCATCAGTTTGCCTCAATAGTTCCTCACTGTCTCCACTCTTCATGTATCATAGAATTAAAACACAATTCTTACGATAAATGAATGCCCACTATTCATGAAGATGATGCATCTGATTCTGAAGGATGGATTTTCCCTGATTGTTCAACACTTCGCTACCCTCGTTGGAAACAGGAGCACATAGTAACATGATGATTTTTTAGGATTTGGAGTTCAATTTTAGTTAGGAAAGAGAAAGTTCTGTTAATCTGAGTACAGGAAAAAGAAAAAAAACTCTGAAATCAAAAGTAACACAACCTAATCAAGGAAAGTCATTGTTTTTACATTGTTCAGAGAATTCGTGGACAAAGTCGTCTGGTTTTACAGTTTTCTGCCTTTTTCTTTTGAACATCTCTCCAGCCTTTTTGTGTCCTGATGACTGTTCACGATTTTGTAGTTTCCACCTCACCTCACTTAACTAGGTGCCAGGTAACCCCGAGTCTTCCTCAGTCTGGCACTTTCATTCTTATCCTCACCCCTACTGCACTCCTCTCTCTTTCCCCACTTACAATACTGGTTCATCTTATATGTTTTTAGAAACCCAGCCACTTACAAGATTATCCTAGCACAGGAGAAAATGAGACACTCCATCACTTTCATAATTCCTAGATTTATTATAGTACTTGTCACCTTGGAATAGTTTTCATTCTCATCTCTCCCACCAATTTAAAACACAAGCAGGACAGGCTGTGCTTCCAGTCATATTTGTATTATCAGTGCCTCAGCCCAAAATAATTGCTTAATGAATTGATGGAAAATTATTCCACTGAAACAATGGAACCCATCTCTTTCTACCTTCTTATTTTCATAAACCAGAAAAACAGGACAAACTTATTCTCATAAACAAGATAAAGAGATAAAATAAGACTGGGGGAAAGTGGGAGAAGGCCAATGAAATGTTTAGAAGGGATGCAGGTGGGAAAAAAAGGACACCAACGAAGGAATAATTTTAAGAAACTGTCTGGTAGCATGGATACTTTAAATTTAAACCAAATAATTTGTTTTTAAGAAAGAATTAGCTGGATTTAGTTACCCCAACCTTTCCTCCACCTACAGGTCTTAACAGTTACCAAATTTCAATTCTGTTCTCATTCTGTAACTGAATATTTGAGGGAAGATAATCGTGGAATTATGACAAAATACATCACTTCCTTTGTGAAAGGAGAAACTATCCAGCATTATAAAAAGTTCATGGAAGAATAAGGTTGTAATCCATATTCATTGACCCTCTCAGGATCCAGGACATCCATGGAGGGGAGCTAGAATTGGGGGGTGGGGTCGTCTTCATCATTATTGTGGTAGATAAAAAGGTACCCTACAATCTATAGGCACTTTGACTGCCATGACTTGAAATTGCCTTTACTCAGTAGAATTTACATCATCTTTAACATAGTTTCTGACTTGATTTCTTTTCTCATAGTAATATAACATCTGCATTAGTCTCTTTTGACATCCTAAGAAGATCTCCATAAATATGCATTTCCGTTGAATTTATGATACAACCACACTGAGTGCATCCTTGACATCATGTCACTTCCTTAGTCATGCATTGACATTATAATGTTATTTACTACAAAGTTGCATTGACAGCATCTTGGGAACACTGTGACAGCATTTTATTTGCCACAGAAGTGAATAATGAAAGCACAGTTGGACCAAAGAAAAAATTTTTTTCAAGGAAAAAATACCAAGTCCAACCTAAATATAATTATCACAATTTTATAATAAATTCAATGACCTGAATATTTTATGGAAGTTCATTCTAGTTCAGTGATAGATTAGAAATTCTTTCTTAAAATATACAGGTAGGAATTTTGGCAGAAATGGGAGCAGACAAAATCCAGGACTTTTTGCATTCTTTTTAAATGTAAGATATTTTGTTATCTGCTTTTTCAGTTTTTGTAAAACAAACAAACAAAAAACCTGAAGTCGATTTATATTAAAAATTTAAAATTGCAAGGTATACATTTAAAATACATACTTTAGTATAAACAGCATCAACTGTGCCTAAGATAAGGTCTACTTTTGCTTACTATGGGCCAGGAATTTGTTTAAATTCAATGATTTACAGCCTTGGCTATCAATATTATCTTATGTTTATCATTAATTGACATTACAGATTTTAAAGGAAGTTTCTAGATACTATTGGCAAGAAAGAGAAAGCATAAAAGAGTGAAATAGTGTAAATAATATTTATATAGTGCCAACACTTTCCAAATGCTGTTTACCAAATATTTTATGTGTATAACGTCATTTAAGTCATAAAAGAATCCTACAATGTATGCATAATTATCATTTACACTTTTCTTATAAAAACTACCTTCCAAGAGGTGAACCACTTCCCAAAAGCACAAAACTAGTAAGTAATGGACCTGGGATTTGAATATGTTTGACATCATTGACCATGATGTCAAGAGACAACGGTTCCTGAAATTAGAGAAGAAGAAAATAGTGATAGAATCACATATGAGGTGGCAGTGGCTCAGTCCACCCATCAACAAGTATTTGCAGTTCACAAAGAAGTGTTGTTCATGTATATTCCTGCAGAGGGCTGATGGAAAGCAAGTCTTTGACCTACAATAATGTTTGATGAAACCAGGGTGAGATGAACAAATCACATTTCAGTTTCTTGTCCAAACGGGATTTCTGACAGTTGTCACTTCAGGAATGTAGATGGGAATCCTCTAGAGGAACACACAGCACCAAGTCATTTGACTTTGAGGCTATTTCCACTAGTTCTTTGCCAATCATTTTATTTTATGAATTGTTATTTTTTTAAGGCTAAGAATAGTGGGGCATGCGATCTCAGTTTAGGTATTAACAATCATGTGTTCAGAAATATTAGTCACTACATAGTCTTTATGTTTATTCTCGGAAACAGGCTTTCTGCCCAATTTTATTATTTTGTTTAAATTATATTAACACAGTGTCCGACACCAAATTTACTACCCCTTAATGATAATGCTTCAAAATAGAGCATTAGAGCAAGGGAAGATACAGAACCATCAATAGCCTCATAAATGGTCCAAAAGTCAGAAAATTGTGAACATCTGGGTAAAAGTACCTCTGAATAAGTATTAGAGACAACAGCAGCTACAAGTTAACTTATGCAAATTCATTTAATGCTTAGCGGAGCTTAAATTTTATTTTAGTGAAGTCATTTATGTTTACTGATAACATGGTCTTACATAGAGAAAATCCTGCTTCACCTAGAAATTGTAAGAATTAATAAATGAATACAGTAACATTGTAGGGTACAAAAGTAACATACAAAATTAACAGTATTTCTATACCTTGTGACAATCACTCCCCCCCCAAGAAAGGAAATCAAAAAACAATTCCATTTGTAATATGTACAAAAGAATTAGGAATAAATTTAACCTTGGAGGTAAACGAGTTCTACATTGTAAATTACAAAACTTTGATGAAAGAAATTGTATGCTGCACAAACAAATGGAAAGATACACCATATTCATGGACTGAAAGAGTTAATATTGTTAAATGTCCAAACAACCCAGAGTGGTCTACAGATTCAAGATAATCCCTGTCAAAAATTCTAATATCATTTTCACAAGTAAAAATAGAGAAAGCAATGCTAAAATTTCTGTGGAATCACAGAAAATCCTGAATGGCCAAGGCAATCTTGAACAGAAAGAAAAAAAGTTGGAGGCATCACACTACCTGATTTCAACTACATTACAAATGTACATTAACTAAAACAGCATGGAACTGAATTCTTTTCTCACCATTTGCCAATACATTTTTTTTTATTTTCTCTCCACAATGAAATTTTATCAAACAGCATTCAAATTCAGTACATGACAGTAATGAAAAATATTTCCTTAAAATAGCAAGAGAGACGCGCTGAATGACATTGGAACTTGTCTAGCCTCAACCTTGTCAAGACAATAGGTATTTATTTCTGATCTCTTTACTTGATCCCATGATAGGAACTCCCTCATTTAACCATTCAAACTCAATAAAATAAATTCACTTGAGAGTGTCTTAAAGCAATTTTATAAGAGTGTTTCCCAACACGAGCTGAAATATAACTTTCAGCTCTTCTGCCAAATTGCTTCAAAACTTTTAGTTACTACATAGCTATTCTCCAAAGAATCTCTCAACTGAATTTTTTCTGTTGCAGCCCTTACAAAATCCAATAGCATATTTGTTTCCCAAGACTTCAAACTGAATGGACTGCCTAGTTATGTCCAAGTGATTCCTAGAAATGGGAGCTGGATGTTTTTCAACAAAAACAAAGAACAAACCAACATTTTTGCTGTCTGCAGTTTAGAAAGATATTTTGCTTAAAAAGTTAGCTTTCAAATGGCTGCGACTTGAATCTCTGAATCTCATATTAAGAATTATTCCTATTGGTTTTGTTTTTCATTTTATATATGATGAAGAAAGTGTGAGGTCAGTAATATCATCAGTTTGGAAACCTTTATTCTTTAAGGTGGCTAAACTATCTTCTATTATCGCTTTGATAATTTCCTTATGATAATTTATTACCTGGGTTATTTTATGTGTTCTTTCTTTCTAGTATTCCTATTAGTTGAATATCATTTATGTTACAGTTGGACCTCTAGTCTAATATTTCTCAAGATATGTGCAATCTCATTCATATTAATGTTTTATTAAAACACAAGTTTGCATAGATTTAAGAATAAAAAACAGGAAATCTCATGGAAATTGTACCTATGAACTGTACCTATATGTCATATATACATGTATATATACATAAAACTCTCTGTAGTGCATTCATGCATGGACATAGTGTAGTGTGTAGATTTCATACTCCAGTATTACCTCATGCCCTCCTCTCCTCCCTCCCTCTTGAATTGTTGATTCTTTACCTCTACTCTATTGGCCTCCCTTCTATTTTTGTGACATCCTCTTTTTTATTGTTCTGTTTTCTCTCTCTAGCATCTACATGAGAGAAATAATTTGACCTTTGACATCCTGAGTCTGGCTTATTTCACTTAGCAGGGTATTCTCCAGTTCCATCCATTTGTACTCAGATGGCATAATTACATTCTTCGTAATGGCTGAATAGAACTCAACTGTGTACACATACCACATTTTGTTCATCCATCCATCTGTGGATGTGTCTCTGGGTTATTGTGAGTTGTGCTGCTAGAAGCACTGGTATGCATGTATCACTATAATACCTTAATTTTAATTATTTTAGACAAATTCCAAGGAGTGGGAGAGTTGGGTCATATGGTGGTTTTATCCCTAGTCTTTTGAGGGATGTTCACACTATTTTTCTAGAAATTAGACTTCTAGACTGCAACTGCTAGAAGTAAAGATAGGGTTAACACTCCAACACATTAGTACAGACACTAACTTCCTTAATGGAAATCCTAAAGCTCAAGAAATAAAATCTAGAGTAAATATTAGAATAGCATAAAGTTTAAAACCTATTGCAAAGCAAAGGAGACAAGAGCATAAAAGAGAGGTTACAGACTAGGAGAAAATATTTGCCAGTTAATTACTCTTGCAACAGGGGATTGATATCAAGAATATATAAAGAACTCAAAATATTTGCAAAAAATAACAAACAATCCAATCAATAAATACACACAATTTCTAAACAGACATTTCTCTAAAGAAGAAATACAAATTGTCAACAAATTTATGATAAACTGTTCAATATCCTTAGCAATCAGGAAAAGGCAGATCAAAACTACACTGAGATTTCATCTCACTCCAGTTAGACTAGGAACCATCCAGAATGCAAACAACAATAATTACTGGTAAGCATGTTAAGAAAAGAGGCATTTTTACATTGTTAGTGGGAGTGCAAGGTACAACTACTCTGAAAAGCAGTATGGAGATTCCTCAGAAAACTAGGAATATAACCACTGTATGACCCAGCTACCTGACTCCTTGATATTTACACATTTTGTTTCTTTAAAGAAAAACCTCCTCCTACCCATGAGGAGTGTGTGTGTGTGTGTGTGTGTGTGTGTGTGTGTTTATAACAGCAAGAAAGAGAGAGGAGATTTTGTATGTAAGTGATGAACTTGCATGTAAGACGAAGAAAAATAAATTAAATAAATGCCATTTATCTGCAGACTTCATAAGCATCTCTTTTCCTTCATTCCTACATAGTGACAATTTTCCAGAAATTAGAGCTGGTCTGAAATTCTTACTCTCCAAAGCAGAGGAGCTTCCTTTGAATTCACATGTACCTGGAATACAGCGCACGGTGTAGCTTTCTCAGCTCTGCTTCATGCCCCAGCAACTTCAATCCACTTCCATCTCCCACAAACACATTTAAATCTTTTTCTGTTGATTATTGACTTTAAGCTGTTTTGTTAGATGTTTGTGCTTTTTTAAAAAAGTCCTGTCACAATTTTTATGGTTTTAATGAAAGAAAAGTATTAATATCTATTCTCAGTCTGTAATCTCTAACGGAAAAATTTTAAACATTACTAATGTAATTAAGAACTTACAATTTAAGGATTAATTCCAGAATTTTTAAAATGCCTTCCCAAATTGAACCACAATTAAAGTCACGTAGGTATGGATGTATAATGTAAAGCACTTTAAAATACAAACTAGGGCATAAAGGTTTCTAAGATTATTGTTATGGAAAAAAATCTGTTTTCCTTTATGTGTAAATCTACTTATGTGGACAGCAGAGTGTAGTGAATAGAGCAATAGCCTTAGAGTTTGGAGATGTACATTCTTGTGAAGAGTGACGACTTGGATCACGACCTCTGACTGCCTCGTGGCTGCGGTTGTGCTGGAACTTCCTGTGCAAAGGTGCAGGTCGTGATTGCCCAGTGGCTGTAGTGATGCCCAGTCTGAGAAAAATCCATGCAAAAGTATGGAGCTATATCACTCTGGAACTTGAACTCAGACACCAGCACCTGGGGATAGAGAACTCTGAGCAGAACAAGATAACCCAAATGTCTCACCAGTACTGCAGCCTCCGGATTGCTTGTTTTACAGAAATAGTCCCACAATTAACCTTTTGATTATAAAATCTATATAATAAACATGCTGATATGGATCTGGGTCACTGTTTCTCCATCAGGAAACAGTGTCCCACCTGGTTGCAGCTTTCTCTCTATGTATGCATGTCTTCTCTCAGTCCCCCATTGCCCCTTGCCAGTTTCTGAATTAACCACTGTGGCAGAGAGGTTGCAGCACATTTTACTTTTGTTCTGTCATTTTCTGGCTATAGGGAGCTAAATTATGTCTTAATTTTCATCTCTAGTAGGTGGACACAATAAACATTTAGGACATTTTAAGCTAGGTTTTATTATACTAAATTGGTAAATTTATTAACTGAGTTAATCTAACTTTAAAAATTAATTGAACTTCAGTTGCCAAAACTTTCACTTTTTATCACTAACTGGAATATAAAACAAAATGTTAATTTTCTGAGCATATGGGTTTTCTTCTAAACTTACTAGTTTAGAGTTATCATAATGACAATGCCTTCATTTTTATAGCTTCTTACTAAGAAAACTTTCCATGTAATTAACAAGTCGAATAAGGCTGAATGAAGTCTTGGAGATTCATTACTTCTCCCAAAAAGGCTGGGGACATGCTCTGATTCTTGCCACTCCTTGCCAGTCTGGCCACTCTTGACCGGACCAGGGTATAGAACCTGGGATTAGGAAATACATGATGCAGTCTGAACAAGACTGAAACCTTAACAAGGTATGTTGAGATTATTGGATAACTATAAAGATTTTCCCTGTTGATAGTCCCTAAAGATAGAATGGATAGGTTGGTATCAGAAATAGAGGCTTAAATTATACATTACAGAAGGCTCATAAAGCAAGAGTGTGACATACTGGGCTATGAGTAAAGATAGCCCAGTATGTTTTAAAACTGAGATTGTGTTTAAATTGTGTTTAAATTGAGAATGAATAGAAGCAGGTAATTAAAGCATGTAATGTGGTTCCATGAAATTTCTCAGAGCAATTTCAAATATGCACAAAATATATTTTTAAAATGTCACCATTTTAAGGCATTTAAAATCATTCCAAACTAAAAAGAGGACAAATTGGGTTGTCCTCTTGAAAAACACCATCCATAAAGTGAAGAATTTTGAATTTGTTGCTTTCTTGTCTGGACAGATATCTTAATCAACACGTATCATTACAACAGTGGGAAAATCACAGACTTTCCAAAATAAGGTGGCAGAGGGGAGAATTTGAGGTTGAAAGAGTAACTGAATATTTAAGTGGAAAATCTCTAGAACAAAAACCAACAAGGGTAAAATATAAAATAAAACTAAAATTTATGCCTAAATCCCCAGAGTAACAACTAAACTGTACACATGTAGAGGTGACACCAAGGGTCCAGTGAAATAGAAGTCATACCAGAATGTGATCTAATATTAAAAGAAGGATGCCAGACAAGGTTTGTGATTTTTTACAAGTACAGTTTTTAAACTGAATATATTCCCCAACATATTAGGCCACAGAATACTAAAAGCTTGTATTTATCAGAAAACTAAAAAGTTCAAACTCTTACAGAAAGACTGGTAAATGGAGTAGGAATCCAAACTAGATAATAAACAGGGGATTCCCAGAATCTAGTCATCAAATCTGCCCAATTCCTTGAGTGATTATCAGACTGACAGGCATAGCAAGAACCCACAGGGTGAAGGTGAAATAGCAGCAGCTGGAATCTGTCTGTACAAGGCAGATGCGCCTGTGGTACTCTGTGGGAAAGGAGAGATTGAAGTGTGAGTAACAAGCAAGTTATCTAACTACAAGATCAACACAAAGTCCTCAAAATAGCATAATAAAATCCAGCTGGAGACAGTATATTATCTTAAATGTTTTGTTTTCATAAAAATATTACCATGGTTAAGAAACAAAGAGGAAAGTAGGAGTCATCCTCAGAGAAAAACGTATCAGTTAACAGACATTTATCCGTTATATATAAGATACTAAGACTTCAAAGAAATCATTATGAATAATTTCAGAGGATTAAATGAAAATGTTTTCAAATAAATAGAGGATAAAATAACCTTACTGTGAATACATTAACAGATAAAATATAACCATACAAAATGAAATTCTAGAACTGAAAAGTAATATTGAATTGAAAATTAATCACATGATATAAACCATAGATTGTGAATGGCAGAACAAAGAACTAACAAGTTTGAAAATAAATGAATATAACGTCTTGAATCTGAAATGCACATAGACATATTGAAGAAAAATGATTAAGTCCTTACAGATATGTACAAAAGAATAAAGTTCAAAATATATGAACTAATCACTGAAAGAATGGGGAGTAAAATAAGCAGAAAAAAAAATCTCTGAAGGAAGTCTGTGTCTAATATTTCCAAAATTGGAAGAAAACTTTTAACTTGATAGACCTAGGAAACACAAGCCAAAATGCTAAAGTATGTTCTTCATTCTCATACAAAGTATAACCAGCTACTACCTTGGATGTAGGAAAAAATGAAGAGCACCAGAAATAGTAATTATGTGTGTAAATCAGATGAAAATATATTATTTATTTATTCATTCATTCATTTATTTATTTATTTAACTCTCTTTTAAAGAGCACTATGGCCATTGAAGGTAAATCATAATATTTTTATTAAGTTCAAAATATAAAATAATACAATATTTACGTGAATAGTGGTTGCAAGTATAGCGAGTAATTGAAAATATATTATTGCAGGTTTCCTATGTACCTGTTACTACAATATTAACTTGAAATAGATTGTGATAGGATGCATACTTTAATGTCCACAGCAACCACTAAATGTAATGCAATGGAATACAACTATAAAGCCCATAGAGATAAAATAAAGTAGCAAACTTGTAATTATTTTTATTAACACATAAAAGAGAATAAAGACCAAAATACTGAAGAAAAAAAGGCAAATAGAAAACAAATTGTATCTGCAGAGTGAAACAAAATGTCAATAATCACACAATAATAAATGTAAATGGACTAACAACTGCAGTTTAAAAACTAATTATTATACTGGAAATAAAGGAAAACATCATTATCTGAGATCTAGAAAAAATAAATATAAATATACAATAGGTTTAAAATTAAATAATAGGAAAAGGTTAACTATGCAATTAGTAAGCTAAAGAGAGCTCATGGGTTCTTTGTACATAAGGAAGAAACAGAACTTCCAAACCAGGAGTACTACGCAGACTAATAATACTAATCATATGTATATGTAAAGCAATGTAAATCTCCTGGTAATATATTCTCTCCACTTTCATTCAAAGTGTACTTATTTCACCATCATTTGTATTTTACTTTTTAAGAACTTGGAATAGTTTATTCTAATGTCTTCTGGTCTCAGTTTTCCCCTAACGTTAGTGAACATTGTTCCCCTATATATATGTCATTTTTTTCTAGCTACTTTTAAAATTTTACTTTTATCCTTGACTTTCAATACCTTGTCTATAATGTACCTAAAAGTTATGTCTTTTGCATAATACTTTTCATTTTGTTAAAAGTGATTAGTCTAAAGATTACTTGTAAAAAAAGTAATGAACAAGGAATGGGAGTGTAGTCCAGGGGTACTGTACTTGCTTAATAAATATAGTGCCCTAGGTTCAATTCTCTGCACTGAAAGAACAAAGTTATTATAGAAAACATTTAGAAGTAGACAATTTATGAAGTAATACTGAAATGTAAATAGCTATACTTAAAAATGGAAAAATGGAATGGAATATGTGACATTTACTGATGCTTACTTAAATCCTGTGTTGATTAAATGGCTGATAATACTGACTTACAAAGGTCAATTTTTTTTTTAATTTTAGGAAATTTTTGTAATGGATTTTAAACCCATTGATTGTTCAAAACTGATCATGGGAGCACACTTATGTCATAGAAGTTGGCAAATGCTACAAATCAGTCTTTCCTTTGGGCTAGTTCTTTCTTAAATGTTTGCTAGCACCATGCATTTTAAACTTAAAAACTTAATCCATAGTACTACTATAAAAGAAGTAAATAGTGCTATTAAAACTGGATTATCTATAAAACCAAGTTCATTTACTTTAACACATGTAGAATTTACTTAAACATATTGTTTCATTATTAAACAAAAGGACGACTCATGAATATATTCATGTTTTCTTGTTTCTCAAAATCCTATATTCATAATAAAGAGTATAGACTATGCAATTTCAAAGTAAAAATCATAAGTATTGAAATTTAAATAACCTAATACTAATATAGGATTATTTCATTATTAAAATGCCAATCAGAATATAAAACATAGGGTATAATCCAGGACTATTTGAGACTTTCAAAGAGATAGTAGAAAGGAAAATTTTATTTGATTTCATTTGCATCTTAAAGTAATAAAATGGGCAATTGCCAACTCAGCTATGAGGCAGAAAATAAAACACAGAAATTTCATACATATTTACAAATATAAATCCATAAAGTTTTCAGCTGGGCCCAACATATCATTTTTATAAAAGCAGTTTGGCAATAACATAATTAATTTTTTTAGGAAAAAGCTTTTTCTTAGTCCTTGAAATCAAATGCAATTTACTATGGATGAAGAACAGGACCTGCTAAGTGGAATATGGATATAACATTGATTGAGAATGCCATGTGACAAGCAATATGTTATATTCTTTCACAAATCTGGATAGCAATTTTTAAAATAATATTAGGACTTTATTTCCTTGAAGAAAAAATATTGTGAGTTTTAAGTAATGTTTTTAATTTTGTTAAATATTATCTAGTCTGCTTTAAAATGTACTACTTTGATAAATAACTAAATACAAAGTTGGTAGAAATTTACTTATTAGTACAGTAAGAAATATATATCATTGTAAAGTTCTACTTAAGAATAGTATTAAATTTAGCTTCTTGCTTTATTAGGAAAATCTAAGGAATGAAAAATAATTAGACACAAGAGACCACTTTTCACTTAACAACTTTGAAAATGGGTGTACCGTTTTTGATAGGGAAGAGGAGGGGGTGAAAAATTACAAAAATGCCTGGTTAGATATGGAGATACCAATTCCTGTTTAGACAAAACTAAAGGCAGTTAGTATTTCCTAGACATGATCCCAGGAATCATGCAAGGAGAAATTGTGTTTGGCATACTCTTGGACTAAAGAGTAACTGAAAATATGCCAACCACAGATAGCAGAGGAGGATACATAGATCTTGAAACTGTCCTGCTCTTCTTGAAGGAGAGAATATGGGTGAAGTTAGTTCCAATATTTTCTCTGTCCACAATATCCAATAAATCCTTTCCTTCCCTTGCCTTCATTTTCTTTTCCTTTCCTTTTTTAAAAAAAAATGAATACAGAAAAACAGAGAAGGTGAAAAGGATAAAATATGATTTTTCCCAGAACCATTAAAGTTAACATCTAATGTTTAAGGATTCCTTAGAGTCACAATCTCTGGATCATTCCTCAAAATCCTTCCATGTGTAGATATATAATTTAAAAGATGGAATTAGCTTTGACAAGGTGGTGTTCCAAATAAAGGGCAAGGTTAGCAGAGTATGGAACCCTTGGAACCCTGACTTCAAAGGTTATATTCTAACAATCCCTAAGGAACTTCAATTACATAGAGAAATTATAATGGGATTATTCATATAATGAGTAAATGGCTCCTTTCTGCTGCCTTCACACTGACTTTCTTGTGAGATGAGTCTCATTTACACTTGATCTTATGTCCTGCTATTTTGCATTCAACTTCCTTTAAAATATGTGTCATTGACTCAAATTATGATGATGATCAAATTTCCCAAGTGAGTGCTTCCTCTGCCTATAGAGGTCCTATAAATCCATTGAAAGGTTTGAGAAGAGGAAGTGGCAGAAGGTAACCTACATATGGGACTAAATTAAAATATACAGACACATGAATGAGCAAAGACAGAGAAAAGTTAGAGTAGGGATGGTAGTGTAATAAATATCTCGATTTTCTAATGAGCATTGCCTCTAATAACTTCAAAGCACTAAATGTTTAATACATTTAATCTTATATTAGAGAAGAATGACAAGTCTCTTAAAATTGATCTCTCAACACATTATAAAAAATGAAATGCATCTAAAATTGTGCAATACAGGTTGAATGAATATTCCAAAGAAAATAGAGAAAAATATTAAACTATGAACAAATGGCATTTTTCCACAGAAAATGCATAAAAAGCATGACATTATTAAGAATATCCAAGAATATATCAATCTTTTAGAGTCTGGAATAATGGAATTTTACAGTAAATCTTCATCCATATCTCATATACTTAATTCAGGTTTTAAATTTAAAACCTGGATTTATGCCTATACAACTGACAAGTCTCATTGCCATTCAACACAACTTTCAAGTTGGCTACAAAAACATGGTGCTATTAAAGAAAAGATGCAAATTCTTATTCAGGGAAATTGATTGTCTATTCAGCAATGTTGACTTTGGATAAGTGAAATATGTACAAACCCAGAGATCCTATAGTATAAAAATTCAGGAAAAAATCCACCTATTTTGTCTTTCTGAGCAGATTTAAATTTTAAAAATTGATCATGGGCACAGAACTGATCAAGAAAAGCATTATTTGCTATTTCGCACCTGCAGCTTACAAGTGGCCAAGGGAAACCCATGAGCACCCATCAGTGTAGTCTCTACTATACTGGTATGAGCCTCTGTCTCTCTGACCTTCCCAAGAGGAGAGAAGTTCATTATTCTGTATTCTATACTAGAATAAGCAAATATGCCAATTTCATCACATACTAATATTATAGCCCTATTGTATTTCAGGCACACAAAAACAACTGGAAACTTGAACTTTTAAATAAATGCTAATATTTTGATCAATCTATTTATATTTCTATTTATTTTTTGATCCTCCAACTTATGTCTTAAAAGACTAACTGGAAAATGGAGTGGAAAACTTATTTAATGTGCAAAAGTTGTAAAAGATGGCCTTCAAATTATATTACAAAAATTCAGGAGCCAGAGGATAAGTTTTGTTGAAATTTTAAACTTGCTTAGACACTAAAGCATGCAGTTTCTCAAGACCTTATTAAAATAAAATAAATCTCACGAAAAAGTTAACTGTATCTATTTTTGTTTTCTTCATTCACAACCACAATATTTCAAGTAGCAATATCTTCTAGCTTAACACTTCCTCATAACTAATAAATAGGTGATTTCTGTAACTTGACTTCAAAACTTCTTCTTGTTGGTAAACATATGGACACATGGCATGTGAGAAAAATGCCCATGTAGCTAATGGGCTGATTTTTTTCTTACTCAGGAAATTATCTTCTTCAGTACAGAATCTATATGTTCCATCTTGCATTTACAATGTTCTCATGTCTCCAAATTAGGGTAAGTAATCAAGACAGACAGTCTAATATCAGTGAACATTTATTTACTGAGAACTAAGTATCCTTTTCTTACTTTCTCAAACATAAATAAATGCAATCAAGAAATCCCCAAAGTAGAAAAATGGCAACAGAAAAATGGCAAGAATAAAAAACCTAAAGTCATGTGATCATATTAATAATTTTTTGAACATATTTTTTGGAGTGTTCTATAAAGGACTGCATAGAAGTTCATGGATGGAACCAAATTTCCAAGTCCAGAAGTCACTAAACATTTTCCGAGAATAAAATCTAGAACAAACTGAGTTTTAGAGATCTAGTTCACTTTTAAGAGTGCTCAATTCATAAAGGGAGTCACACCTAATACACAAAATACTGAGGAGTTCAGAACAGTTGGTTTCTGAAAATTAGTTTGAGCTGTAAGAAGGAAACAGCCTGGAACAACACACAGATGGGCTAACACCAAGTTACTTCTGGTTGCTTGTGTAGGTTGAGTAGACCAGACTTCCTTATGTTGGTTGACTGGGCCCTGATTAGAGATTTTCATCTTTTTTTTAAAGTTTCACTTTGATAACATGGCAGTTGACAGAAGTGACTACCTTTTGGTTTGGTGTCTAGCACAAGATTCCAAATCAATGGACTCCCATAAATTTTCCTCAATAATATGAATTTGTGGTGAAAATGAATCAGAAAAAAGAGCAATTATGCACCACTTTAGCTACTAAAAGTCATCAGAAAACAATGGACAACTGTAGAAGCAAAAAGGAAGTCAGGGTGGGTGATCAAATATTTGGGTAGAACATGGGTACATAGAGGAATGCAAGGAGCAAGATTAGACAGACAGAAGAAGCTTCTAATACGCTTTAACAAAGACACTAATGTCAAATGAGGTAGTCCACCTGGCTGATTTTACACACTGGCCTCTAAAACTCACAACATTCCCAGGAAATAAATGTGCATTTTTTCCATTCCAGCCATTTCAGAAATTCTTGCTTAAGAATATTTACTTACAAGATATAAATTTCTCAAATAAATACAAATCAAAGTCTAAATGCCTCCTGCAACTGTACCAGCAAGATAGAGAAAACTAACATAGATAGTTCTCAATAATTAGCAAGCACAGAGTACAATCAATTAATTTAGAAAAGACTATGTATAGCCTTTCAAAGCTTTTCAATTTTGCACAGATAATTGCATAGCCAATAATATCTTGTTATAATTTTTCCATGGCCCTCATGCAAAGTTTTATATAGGTAATTGTTTGAAAAATGTATAAGCAATGGTATTAGAAAACTAATGTTTATTTCTCCCTTCCTAAATGTTACAGGTATACTGCCACGACACACTATTTAAGAGAGAGATTGCTTGAAAGCTTGAAGGAGATGACTTTTCTCATCCCACTGGAACTGAGAGATGATAATTTGCAGAGGTTCATGATGCACGAGAAACTTGAGGTCATAATTGCTGTAGACAATTTCCTTTGGTGATAGATGATCATACTTATTATCCATTTCAATCACAGCTTATTTCCTTGCTGTGTTTTACTGCGTTACTCCCCATGGCTTTGGCAAGATGATGCAAAACTAAGTAATTTAATTAATCTCAATTCATGAGGAGTTAGTTCAATCTAAACTAATTCATTATTTACATATTCCTGACTGTTTTACACTTGGCTGCTAAGAAATGGTAGCCTAAATGCATCCAAAAAAAGAACAAGGATGTAGTGAATGAGGAATATAGAATCGGATAAGTTTGGAAGCATATGTTTTTTTAACCCATCAGTTAACTGACTCAGTTCACATAAACCATTTGTGAAGCTAAATGACTCTTAGAGTTACTTGAAGTGTTCAGCTGTACATGTTTTTAAGTGCTGTTTTCGACCCGGATCTATTTCCCCTATAACCTCCCTTCCTTTGCTATGATAAAAAGGACCCCTCCATGATTATATATTTTGTTGTTGTCAGCCCTCTGAAAGAACAATCATTACCCAGAGATAAGAATAGTTTATCAAAATAGCATTCATTAATCTTCTATTTCAACTGAGTTACAGATGTGTGCATTAAAAGTCACTGTTTCTTTTTATTTTGTCTATGAATTTGTTTTGTAAAATGTATATGCCGATACCTTAAAATGCATTGGGAAACAAGTGTTCTTCCTTATGTTTTTACTGAGATTCTTTTGATTTACAAATAAATTCTACTTAATCTGTTTATAAAGGAACTGTACAAAGTAAAATATTTCTGGACGTCAATTAGAGAGAATGGCTTCCAAAGTAGGTAGCACATAAGAAAACAAAATTAATTGTATGGTTCATATCATTTGAGAGACAGCTCATCTCTACCTCACAAGTTCCTTGTTTTAACATGAGAGGTCCATTTTATTCTAACATTTCATAAAGTAAATTTCCTTCCATTAATCAGGAGGACCAAAAAGTGCAAAGAAACATTTCATAGCACTCCTTAGGACCAGAAGATGCTCAGAAATCCTTGAAGACTGAAGTGAAATGATTTCTTATTATTAGTGTCACTACCTACTGCTTCCCACATTCCTCACGTCATGTCACACAGGAAAATAATCATATTTATACAGCAGAAGTGTAACCAGACTAGGGGACAAGTGTGACTTTTTCATAGCATAACACTGTGCAACTGATCACCAGGCCATGGGAAGCTCTGAGGAAGCCATTCTATTCAAGGTAAAGGGGAGCGTGTTGATTTTGACATACACATTCTCCTTACATCTCTCAAAGACGAATTTGTTCTTAAACTTCTTATTACGCTTCTTCAGATTTCATAATTTTCTTACTTGATGACAGTATCTGGAAACTTATAACCCACATACACACAATGTATCTACCTTATTGCATATTCTTTAACTTAATATATACTTTCTTAACCCTGTTTTGTTTGCTTTATCCCATCACACTAAAGAAATATTGGTGGTACATACATACACAAACACATACACAATCTGCATTTTTAAAATGCAGACTGAAGTAGAAAACCTATTGCAAAATTGCAAATTTTGCATAATCATAATATAGACCCTAAATCAATCTTGCATTGAATCATGAATCCTGATGAATGTCTAACCAATTTAGGTATGACACCAAAAAGGACTGTAAAATTCTAGTTCCAAGCCAATAGCTAAGAGATTTAATGTATTTTGTTCTTATTATAAGCCTGATCTCAAACTTCTTCATATTTCTTTTAAGCAACAGGAGAAACAGAAGAAATCTTTGAACATTTGTGAGAGTCTGAAGAATCTAGCCAACAGGTCAATGCACCAAATTTACTTGTTTTTTTTTTTCATTATATGTACATACTACTATCTTTTCATTTGTCTCCATCCCAGTATCTAAAGAAACAGAAGACTCAAATGGAAGAAAGAATGGAAAATGGTAGAGAGAGAAACAGAAGGGAGTGGAAATTCAGTGTCATAAGAACAAAATTTAAATAAATCATATGAAATTATAGATATTTTAAAATATTCATAAGATTATTAATTATGAATATATTATATAATTATATAAGCATATATAATTATAAACTCCTTAAGAATACTTTTGTATATGAATCTATTCCTCAAAAGATAAACTCTATTTAGTGAAAGTTAGTATTTTCTTTCATATTATAAAGATTAAAAACATATGAAATATATTCATGAGAACTCCAGTAAAAAGAATTCTCTATATCCAAAAAATATCTCTGCCTGTAAGTCTCTGACTTTCTTGGTTCCTAGGACCAGCTACAAACATCATGCTAGAAGTCAAGAGTACATTAACACTACATTTAAATATTTTATGGAGACAAAAGAAAAAATGCTCAACTGAAAGAAATATGTTTAAAAGCAAAAAAGCAAACTGGTCATTGGGAGAGTTGATGTTTGGCTAATTGACCTGGAGCCCAGTTCTGCTTAAGCCTGGCCCTCCAAAGGAATGACAGCCAAAATTTCACAAATTACACTTGTTTCCTATTACAGCTATGCCTCACATATAATCCTCTTTTTTGTCAGTTTAGTTTTTCAATATCCTTTTTATCCCAGTGTTGTTCTTATCACCAACATTTCTAGATTCCTCAGGGAAACTGTATATATCTAAATCAAGTAAATAGAGTTTACCATTAGGCATTACAGATCTTTGTTTAAAGATAGGAAATTGTTTTGTTTTTAAGATTAAAACTTTCATCATAATTCATTTTTCATTCCCAGTTTGCTGAATATTTGCTTCTTAATGGTCCATGTAGTTATTCAGCAGAAATTTTGCTGAATTTTCATTACACACATTTTATTATAGTGATTTGCATATTTAGATATATTCATCTTCATTCTTTCATTCTGACATTCATGATAGAAAAGCTATAACCAATAATCCAAAAAGAAATCCTGTGGAACTCCATTAAGGCAGCTGTTTATAAGCTTAAATATAATATATTAATAAAAACAATGTTTTGAGTTTCCATCTAATTGTCATTTGCATTGCTATACTTTCCCCAAGATTTTAGATGTCATATCTATAAACTAAAGTGCTTAGAGCTATGAAAACAATAATGTCTGTAAAAAGTATTCCCATGAAGACAATTGTTTTCACTGATAGTGAAAAAAATTAATAGTTTCTCAATTAAAAAATAAATTATGTGGGCTGGGGTTGTAGTTCTGTAGTAGAGTACTTGCCTTGTATGTGCAAAGGCCCAGGTTCAACTTCAGTTACACAAATAATTAAGTAAATAAACTATGTATCTTCACATAAAATATGCTTTTTCAAATACATAATATTGATGACATCAAATATTTCTTGCATTCTGAAAGTAAAAGTATAAAGCATAATTTAATATGTATTATGTATTATGAGATACTTGAAATGCCTTCGTAGGACCAAAGTAATGTAAATCATTTCTTGATCAACAAGAGTAATTAGAGCATTTGTTTGCAATAACACATTATGGAATCTCATTATTAGAATTAGTCAAACTGGATTAGGATGCATCATTTCGCTCCATTTTTAACGAGCTCAAGAAACAGTTCTTTTTTTAAAAAAAAAAAAAGTCCTGTATTTAAAATGTTATGTTAAAATAAAAATTTTATTCATAAACATTTACAGTTTCTATGTTAAAAGAAGACATTGCATGCCTTTGAACTCAGGACACCACCTCAGGTCCAGTTCCCAAGGTGCAAAGTTGCCTTGTCATCTTAGATACAGCACAAATAGAGTAGAACCAAGAAAGGGAAAGTAGGCAGGCAACAGTGGATCATCACTTTATGTCACTTCACAATCAACTTTTTCTGGGACATCTTTACAGAGATTTCTTTCCACCTGGGGAACTACTGTTGAGCCTCCTCTTCATCACAATACAGTGTCAGTCTCTGCTCACAATAATAGAAGCAAGGACAGGAACCAGGGTAAGACATGGTCCAAGTGAAGTGTTATTAAGGGCAGATCTGAATCTACAAAGATGAGAGTGCGCAGGCTCCCCTCCAACCAGCATACTTTGAATTCAATCTCGTTAATGAGAGCAGATAGAACACTGGTTTTCCACATGTGGGATGCTATTGCACCGCAGAGTAGGCATAGGCAATAATAATGTGCTGCATATTTTCCCAAAAGGATGAGAGAAAGAATTTTGAATGTTGTCACCACAAACCAATGATACATGTTTGAGGAGAAAAATAAACTTATCCTGATTCAAATATTATACAATGCATACCATGTATCAAAACATTACATGGACATCCATACATCTGTATGTCAATATAAATACTACATATTTATTTGTGTTCAATACCATGGTTTTTTCATATGTATTAGATATGACATTTCATTTTAGTTTACTATATGTTTGGAATTATGTTTATATCATGCTTCCCATTATTCCTGAAATACAGGGTTTGGATTAGCAAATATATGCTTGATTTTTAATTCATAAAATCAGTCAGATTTAGCAAATGGAAAAAAATAATAGGATAGCTAATTAAATTTGAATTTTTGAAAAATAGCAAATAGTTTTAACAGCAATACATCCTAAATATAGTATGTCCCATATTTTAGTTGCATTTTGATTTTGAGACAAATTTATGCTATATATTGATTATCTGAAATTAAGGTGAACCTGTGTGTCCAGTGTCTTATCTGGCAATCCTATCACCCACACTTGTAGACTGGGGACCTTGAGTTAAAACATAACAGCCAGAAATGTTCTGTACCTAGAAGTCTTCATAATGTATGCATTTTTTACAAGGATGAGTTAAAGGCTGAGGATCCTGAGAAATGAATGCTTGTGGATTGTAGATATGGCTGGACTTCAGGTTGTTATCTGTTCCAGCAGATGATAGATAATCTGTTCAGGTTATTACCTTCCTTTCCTGGAGGTAAAGGAAACTTGCACCAAGAAGATAGTAAAGAAGCTGGAGAAAAGCAGGTGGAATTATAGGGTAATGATCATAAAATCGACAGAGAAGTCCATTTGTCTAAACTAAGGGTGTTAATGTAACAAAGTTCAATTTGGAGAATGTGGACATTCTCTGAGTAGTCCTTCTGCTATAACCCCCTAAAATCTGTTCTCACAAAGCAACCAACACAAGCATTTTAAAGAGCAAATATTCTCTTTAATACTACTTTCATATTTAAAATCCTTCAGTGGGTTATTATTCCTATTAAGACACTTTACGTCACCCTCCAGCTGCATTTATCACCCTGTTCCACCCCAACCCTCCAGCCATTCTGGCTTTTCCTCAGACTGGCATCTGCTAGTCTCCAGGAGGACTCTGGATCTGTCCTTCCCTATACTCCCATTCAGCCTTCCAGCCTAATGGTAAGTGTCACTTCCTATCTTAAGTCATTCTTAACATCCCTGAATCTATCAAATTTCTTTATTATATGCTGTCAGAAAACTGTCTACTGCTCCTCTCCACTTGTCAGAATTGACTTTTTTTCTTGTTTGCCACTTTTTAGTGTAGCAAATACGAAGATAAACATAAGCAGAGAGAATAACACAATGCACCCATCATCTAGGCCCAATGCTATGGTGTAAATGCATACATCCTTGCAAAATTCATGTGCTGAAATCCAAACCCACAAGTTGACGGTGTTAGGAAAAGGGGCCTCTGGGCAGCAATGTGATGGTGAGAGCCTAGTGAATGGGCTCTCAAGTGTTTTCATGAGGTGTCTGTAAGGAGCTCTCTCATCCTTTCTGCCATATGAGTATACACAAAAGACATGGCTTTCAGTAAGGCAGGGCTCTTACCAGAGAACAAATCTTCCAGTCTTGAGTTTGAACTTCCCAGCCTCCAGCAAAATGAGTCATAATTTTCTGTTGTTCCATAAGCCACCCAGTTTATGGTCTTTGTTATTGCAGCCTGAACTATTTGTTGAGCTAAGGCAATTTTATTTTATTATGACCTCATCCACTTCCCTCCAGATTTGTTTGAAACATTTCCTACCTTGTCTCAATAATTCAGTATGTATCTCTCAAAAACAGATACTATTTAAATATATATGGCATAACTGAAATTTCAAATGTTTGTGTGATTATTTGGGTTATTTGATTCATACCAGTCTCTCCCACCGGACTGCAAACCTCAAGAACATAGGGATTGCTTCTGTCTTTCCTCGGTGTATCACAGCATTTAATGAAATTTGGGGGACTCAGCAATTTTTAAGTCCTATGAATAGGTATTTATCGAACGTTTTTATTTTCAAATTTTATCCTTTTTATTTATATTATTTTATCCATTTATATTCATGTTCTTTCTATAACGTAAAAAGCTGCAATGGGGCGCCTGATGGGTGGATGCAACCAAGTCTGAAGCTTTCAAAGTAGCGCTCTGTCCTCGCCACACCCCCCTGTCAGTTCTCCACAGCAGGCAGCAGGCTGGCGCTGGGTTTACCCAACCCTTGCCTTGGGCTACCTACCAGCCCACCGGCTGATTTTGTGAGGCTCCTTCCCTGGCGCCGGGTGCAGGACAGGCCTGTGGGGAAGACTAGGGGAGATGACAGCCCTCAGCCCCTTCCCTGCAGCTAGCCAGCCATTGATCCGTTCATCAGCCTGTCAAACGCCAGCCATTGGCTGATCCCTAGCCTGCCAAAATTCAACTTTTCAACAATTGGCCCTATCCTCATTTGCCAGCAAAGTTTGAGAGCTTAAAAGAAGCTCCCTGGCCATGTTCTTCCCTTTTCTCTTTGTCTTCAGGGCAGACACTATTCATCTGCCTAATAAAATCTCTTGCGTGAGTTCTGGTGTCCGGAGTGATTTTTCTGGGCACTTTTTCCAGTTTTAATATTTCTATTTTTTATATTTTTCATTTAGAATAGTAATTACTACACTAGGGCAATGTCAGACTTCAGAGGAAGGCTTCCTGAAATCACTAGGGTTTCAGGAGGATATGAAGATAGTTTCTACAAAGACTAAAATAACTCCAAAATTTGTGGAGTGATATTAAAACCAAAGAACATCTAACAAGATGAATTTTAATTAGAAAAATGCAATGTTCTACATTGTTAAAAGTACTTTATAATTTCCAAAAGAGACCATGGTTTAATGAGAACTAATCGAAAAAAGAATGCAGAGTTTTCACTAAAATGTGAAAGCTCACTGTCTATTGTTGGTTTGCCTACAACAGAGGCTTTACTCTCAGTAGATATTCATTAAATTTTTGTCAAATGCAGAACTGAATGAGTGAACTGTAGGTTCTTCTGGCTACCAGAAATCATTTAAAGCTTAAGCTGCACTAAGAGAGTTACAGGCAATAAACAGGACAAGGGAAGAAACAGACCTGCTTTGCTCTTGAGAGCCTGATCACACTGTGCTAGGCTGATGTCTGCTTCTGAACAGAATACTTAGAGTGGATGTATAATGCCAGATTATTCAGGAGGGGGTGCCAAGATGACTAGGACACTGAAGACCCATTGAGAAAAGCAGAAGATATGACTGGAGGTGAGGTGCAGGGAGCAACTTATTTTATCAGTAATAAAAAGATATTTCAAGGATATGGAACCTGATAGAGCTAAGACTAACTGAGGAAATTGAACTAAAATACTGTAAGGATGAAGTATGTATGATTTTCACCTGTGCTTTTCTAGAAATAAACTCAGACACTTTTGTAATAATTAAGAGAACATTATTATGATTTGACAAAATTTAAGCCAACTAGTAGTAATAATAAAGAGTGATAGAAATGATAAATCTTCCAATAGGAGTGCACGAGAATCTTTATCATTTAAGAGGTAATCTGGAAAATCCTTTATAAAAGTTCATCATAGCATCTTTCTAGCCTCCCATAAAACACAAGATTGAGAAATTCACCTAGTGTGGTAGCACATGCCTGTAATCCCAGGGGCTCGGGAGGCTGAGATGGGAGGATCACAAGTTCAAAGCCAGCCTCAGCAAGGGCAAGGCACTAAGCAACTCAGTGAGACCCTGCCTCTAAATAAAATACAAAATAGGACTGGTATGTGGCTCAGTGGCTGAGTGCCCCTGAGTTCAATCCCCAGTTCCAAAAAGAAAAAAAAAAAAAAAAAGATTGAGAAATTCATTTGCTCAAAAAATAGTTTGATTCCTTTTGAGATGTGCTTTGTTAGACACTTTTATGTATTAAGTTAATCTTTCTTTTCTCATAATATCCACCTTTCATCTTTAGCCCTATACTCTGGAGTCTCTTAAAATCCACACACCCCTTCCTACATACATGAGTTCTTAAAAATAATCAAAAGTGGTATTGAGTTTCTATTTCCTTCCTTCTCCAAATGAAACATTCTCATCTCTTCCAGGCACCTCTCACTGACACTCATTTCCAGACAGTGACCCAGAGATACTTTCGTTGTTTGCCCATGAGCATTCTCCAGTTTGATTAAAGGACCTTCGAAAGTGAGCTTTCAGAGGAGAACAGTGCCCAGGGGAGGTCTTCCCTTCACAGAGTGGGGAGGCCTTATCACATCCTTGCTCCTGTCCATGGTACTCAGAGCACAGCACACCATGGACTCACATCAACCATATTAACAGGTAAAACTAAAATCCTCTCACTGATCAATATAAATGCATTTTAACTACTAGGATATTGGTTAGCAAATAATTAAAATTTCTTTGTAAATAGTAGCAAGAACCCTCCAAATCATCTTCTTGAAAACAAAAGAAATATCAGCAAACACTGTCAAGAAGGTATCATTATTCCCCTTTTATAAACAAGAAAATTAAGGTACAGATTAAATGACACATTTAGGCCATAACCAAGGAGTAACAAAATTAGTCTAGAATTACCCAAGCTTGGTGCATTCATTGCACATTGTGTTACATTATGCTACCTTCTGGTAAGTACTTTCCATAGCCTTTATAACACTATTTACCATAAATAAAATTTTTATCTTAATAATATGAAGATAAGTAAATAGAAATATAAAGTCTTCCTTACTTGTTTGTATCCTCCTGTGTAGATTCTTAAATAAGTGAACAAAAGGCTTGTGGTTTATTTAGTACTTTGGAGCAAGTGGGGGCTTTTCTTAAAATAGTTGAAAGAGAAACAACCTTTAATTAAAGCTGGCAGGTAATTTTTCTTAAAGGTCTAGAATGATGAAAGTAGCATTTTATGCTAAGACTTTTGAGACAGTAAACAAAATAAGAATTATGTACTTAAACCAAAACTTACGAACTATGGATTCAAAATTTATTAGCATGGACCTAAAAGCCATTTAAATAAATGAAAATGATACAGTTTTCATCAGCTTTTCAGTTTTCTTTCCAGCAATGAATTGAACAGATCCATTAGAGGTACAGACATATTTTAGCAGTGAGTTCAAGTGGGAACCTGAGTAATAGACTACAGCTGATGCCCCAGAGGCAATAAGGTAGTCCTGGAACGAGGGTACCTAAAGAAACTTGATAAATGTAATTTATACATCACTCAGCAGTCTTGGTGAATCCCTCCTTTCTTATATTTTCAGAGACATGCGGCTATACCTGCAATTAATTATTTCTGTAAATTGCTCTCATATATCATGGGATAATGTCACTAGGGCTATTTCACCGAAGACCATGTTCTTTCTGAATTCACTAGGTGCTCTGCAGAACATTTCAGTGCAGCTTGGGAAAAACAAGAGGCAAGTTTCTCATCTGTAACTCATAATCATCTCCCAACTACAGCAAGGCAACAGTCACACCAACTTGCTCATTTTACAACATGGTCAGCTGCAACAATGCAACCTCTCATCTTGCTTTATGGTGTCACTTCTCCGTGGCCATTTGAAAGTCTGCCGTGTTACCTGGTCATATTTTACTATATTCTCTTGCTTTCTGCTCTCAGGAGCCTCATGTGACCCTTTTTGGCCTGAATCACACTCTACAACCTGAAAAGGCTTTCTCCTATAAAATATTCATGAGGTCCTGAACAAAACTTTACCCTATTGTTTTCTTCTCTTCAAGGACAATCAAGAGAAAAGTTCTCTTCTCCCCCTGAGAAATTGAATCACTTATCCTTCATCTGAAGACATAGGGCTTGCAGCAACTGCAGTAATTTGTTTATCTTCTTTTTTTCATTTTATTTTGGACTATTATAAAATCAGGGAAGGAACACTTGTCTTGAAGATTTGTCATTGAATCCAGACAATGCCATATACTAAGGTGGCAAAGTTGCCCCTCTGTGTGTGTGCTTCTTCACGGGAATTAACATGATATCTAAATTCAAAAGGCATTGTGATGATAAAATTAGGCAAAATATGTGAAAACCTCTGGCACAATTCTTGGTATTTAGTAGTTCAAAATGTGTTAAATCATAAACAAATGATTCTATCAGTATGATGCCTTGATTGTTTTTTTCTTAGAATTATTGGATACATAATTCTTTGGACAAAGACTGTTGTTCTCAAAACCCCAACCATATTGTAAGAGTTCATCAAACAAATACAAATAATTAACCAGGGACACAAGATACATTATGGTAACAGACGGTGGTAAAATCTCTACAGAGCAAATTAAAGGTGTGCTCCTAACTACACTTCATATATTGCCAGCATCACTAAAAAATAACCCAAGAGTATTATTATCGTACAGATTTTGTTTCAGAACAGCCCACAGATTTATTTTCAAAATGATATGCTTTGAATTCTTAGTTTTCTAATTTCACGTTAGAAATAAAAAACAGGAAACCAAAAATATTTAACTCCAAAGGTCATATGTATATTTTACACATACATAAATTTTACAGAAATATAAAATTTGATTAAACAAAAACACATCTCTCAACCCTTGCTGCTTCCCTCATACCTCCCCATCTTTTCCTTACTGTTAACCCTTGCCATACTAAGTTCTTGATGGGTATAAGGAGGTTGCATAAATTTCATTTTTTGACAGGGCATATATATATATATGGCATATATATATATACATATATATATAAAATTTTCTTAATGTCAAGAAATGTTTGGTCTAGCTTTCTTCAAAATGATACTGTCTCCTACAATTATACCACTGAGGAGAACTGGTAGAATAATTTAAATGACATTTAGATTATTATTATTTATTCACTTCAGTCAATAAAGTTCTTAATGCCACAAAATGGTGACTACTTTCAAAAAATATGACCATACGATTTACATTAAAGTTTATAAGGTTATGTTAAAGTTTTTGTTGTTGGATATATCAGGTGTATTTTAGCATCTCTATAACACAGTAAAAATTAATTTTCAGAAATTGACAGAAAATTCAATGAAAGAATATGTTTCAAAGAAGACTAGAGGATGAACCAGAGGATGACTGCACTCAGTTCTGTCAGTTCTCAAAGAAGTCCCAAATCATAGCTTTTTATCATACACCATTTACTATAAGAATTATATTTAAATAATAAATGTAAACAATAATAAATAAAAATGATAAGTGTAAGAACATTTAATGTAAGAATGACACTTGATAATTGGAAGACTAGCTTAGAGGAGTTTTTAGGGCAGTCGGCACATTTATAAGGTAAATACATTGGCAATATTAGTGGGCAGTTTTTGTATGTATGTGTTTTTGCATGCATGTGTATATGTGTTGTTACTTTTTAACAACTCTGTTATAGTGAATAACAGATGAGAGGCAATAATTCAAGAGGGCACCAGAAAACTTTTCCATCACAAAATGATAGAAGGGGTAAGTACCTTTAACACCCAAGCCTTTATTTAATTTTTTCTTCTGATCTCTTTTCTTTCATCCACATAAGCCTACAGCTTCCAGAATGGACTTTGGCTTCAGATTTTATGCTGGTTAGGATTCGGTCTATCAGCTTGCCATAATAATGAAAGGGGGGTTTGTACCTAATTTAGCTGAGGACCTTGGACAAGTCTTTGATTTCAGTTTCATCCCCAGGCCCATGAATGTTTTATTTAAAAAGCTGCAGGTGAATGAGGTAGGAAGGGCAGAGACATGAGAGGGAAATCAGCAGAACAGCAAAGACTATGGCTGCTCCCATGCACTGATGGACAGTAGGACTCCCAAGGCTGAAAACCAAACAGCAGTATGACTCCCACATAGCTAGAGGGAGTACAGGCCTTCAGTTTCTTCTGTAACATGGGCCACAGTGCAAAAATCTGAATGACAAATGTCACCATGATGAAGGCACACAGACACTGGGGAAGATGTGAAGTCAGGCAGACAGTAGGCCATGTTCAAGGACAGTGTGCTGGGTCCAATGGGGCATTGACCTCATAGTCAAAGATGAGGTGGCTCAACAGCATGAAGAAGGATATGGTGTAGAGGGTGTCAGTGCTAATGGACTCTGTCAGGGTCTTCAGCACTGGTGAAAACCATAAGTGAAAGTAATGAAGACCAGGGCACTTTTCAGATCAGCCCACAGGGTCCACCTGCTATTTTTCTGCCCTTCACCTCCATCAATGAGATATAACAAAACATACCAATCAATAAAGATATCAGGCTAATTCCAAAAAGCCAGTGGGGGGCCAGAAGACCCTCATTCACATTCCACTAGATGACCACAAAACACACTGAACAGCTGTTGTTTCACCACACTGGACTTGAATACCACAGCTCAATATTGGTATTTCCAGGCACTGATGTTTTTCCAGAACTCTTCCAGGAACCGGTGCATGTAGTTATCAGGGAAGGGCTGCCTTGGCCTTGTTGGTGCTAGCTACAGGTTGGGCACACATTATTTTATCCTTTCCCTTAAACTCAGACCAGTTCAATCTCTCTCAAAGAAATCCATGTGGTCCTCATTCTTTATGAAATTTCAAAATAAGACTTCTCTGGAAATTCCATGCTGTTGTCTACCAACCCTTCCTTATTTCAAAGGCAGCAACACAGGCTAGGTCTGCAATTGATGAGTTTGTTCTCCGGGGCAGGACAACACAGCCAAATTCTTGCCCCTGAGTTCCTAGGGATGCCATTGTGGGATATTTTTATACCATTTCCATAAATTGTCTTCAGTGTAATTTAAAAACAACCAAACAAACAATGAAACCAAGTAAAACATTCAAGTTTTCTAAAGGAGTTGAATGCCTACTAGGATCTAAACTTTAAAGAGTGTATGTTCAAATTCCCCTTTGGTTCCCAAATACTCACACCTTTTGATATTGGGAAGAGTGAGCAGGAAAGGAGTTCTAAGGAGACCCAGAATCTGGCTAGCTCTGTGACACTTCTAATGCAGGCTCTACCATTACATTGACCTTTCCAGTCACAAAGCTGGAAACTCAGGTTACTGCTAATCCATTGAAACTAAAGTTTTCGTTCAAATATGTCTTACCCACTGTAATTCATGTGTATCTATTTTTTTTTTATGTAACTCTATTCAATTATCTACTGTTTTTTCACTGTGCTCTGGTTTTTCTTAAATTTTATTGTACTTTTTTTTCTTTTATCACATAATAGCAAAATAACTACAGGGAAAAATGAAATCACAGGTATCTTGTAATCAAGGGCTATAATTTACTTTTATTGAAATTCACAGCGGGGTTGGATAACCATGCTTATTATATCTGTTCACATAATACTTTTAAAATTTTTTTTTACAGGAAAGCTTTTTTGTTAGAATTAATTTGGACAATTTTTCTGCTGCAGTGAAAGGATTTGATAGTAAATTTGATGAATTGTGTCCCATATTTCCTCAAACGTTACAAAGAAGAATAGAATCTGTTTAAAATCCCTCCCTGTAAAATGCTTTCTTTTTGCCAAAAGCATGAATTTCAAGGCATTGGATTATTTTTTCCTTTATTTTATAACTTGTGTCCTTTAGGGATCTCTTACATTCAGCAATCTCGATCTTTGTTTGTTAGTACATATAACAAAATGTGGTCTAATAGAGCAAACTTGAAAAACTTGAAGGGAAAACAAAAATCAGCATCTCATGATATTATCAATGAAGATATTTTTCTTTTAATTAAGCAAAGCCCAGAATGTAATTAAAGTACAACTCAGAAAATATGTGTATCTATTTGTAATTATTTTAATAACAAACCCTCCTTGATACGTGTCTCTAGACAATTGGGTAACAGGGAGCAATTAACATCTCCTGAAACACTTATATATAGGATTCAATTCCCCAGGACCTAGAAATGAGTTTTATTACACCAATAAACCTGGAAGCTGAGGAGTATCACGACTTTCCTTGGTCTTCAAGTTCCACCTTCTAGTGTTCACCTCTCTGATGGTATCTTTATTCCATGTGCATATATCTACATCCACCAATCCTTTTAAATAAAGAGGACTAGAAGATAAATGAACACATTTGAGGGCACCAAATTGTTAGGTTCACACAAATGACCCTAGCTATTATCTAGACTGTAGAATCTCAAGTTCATCAGATTTCCTGAGAAAAATTGTTCTTTCCTCTTCTTAGTGAAAGGTGCAGATGGATTAAGTGGACTGAGGTGGGCAAACATTCTTCGTAAAGTTTCAGATAATAAATATTTTATGACATGTAGCTACAAATGTTCCTTGTTACATCACGTTTTAAAAAATATTTAAAATATTATTAGGTGGGAGTTGTAAAACCACAAGCCTTAGTAGGCTAGAGATGATGCTCAGTGGCACGGTGCTTGCTTAGCATGCACAGGGCCCTACCTTTGATTCCCAGCACCATAAACACCATAAACAATAAAAACATAACAACATCCTTTGTCATGAAGGCATTATTTTGTGAAACTCTGAGGACAATGACAAGTACTGTGTGCTTCTCCTTCAAGGCTGCCTCATTCTGTAATGTCATTATATTATGTTTTCTTCACTGTGATCCAAATACTTGACAAGAACAACTTACAGGAGGGAAAGTTCATTTTGGCTCAGAATTTCAGAGGTTCAGTCCATTTTCGGCTGACCCTATTGCTCTGGGCCAAGGTGAGGCAGAAAACCATGGCAGATGGGGGTGGTAAAATCCTGCTCATCTCAAGGCAGCTGGTAAGCAGTGAGGAGAAGAGGATGTAGGGAAGATGCACCCTTTCAGGGCACATCACCAGTGACCCACCTCCTCCAGTTAGGCTCCACCTGCCTACAGCTACCACCCAGTCAGTCCATTCAAACTAGGATGGACTAATCAGGTTAGAATGCTCATGATTTCACCTCTGAATGTTCTTAATTAACACAGGAGTTTTGGGGGGACACCTCATATCCTAACCAAAATAGGCATTAGCTGTCAGGTAGTATGGTTTTCTGCCTTCATCTTTTCTGGTGACTTCAGTAGACACATCAGCTCTAATTTCCTGGACCCAGGTCCTCTCTGAAATATCCACAAAGCAGGATTCAGCAAACTGTGGCCCTGAAACATGCTGATTTTGAGAACCGTAGGAACCTGATTCAGATTCTGGCTGTGTGACATCCTGGCAATGTAGCTTTATTTACATTAAAGGACAAAATGTTCAATTTCCTCCTCAGTAAAAGGGGAACACTAAAACCAGTGCTATTTAAATGAAGTGAAAAGAGATAGTATTGGAGAAAATGTTCTCTCTTTTCCAGAGCCTGGAGCTCTGTATTAACTCAGACACTGCAATTTCCTTTTCTAACCTTTCAGCAGCTACCCACTGCAGGAGCCACAGGAAGTGCTGACATCTTGTAAAAGCCAGTGCTGCACAGCCCAAGATATTCCTTACTCTCAGCAACTGGCCAGATCCGGATTGCTTCTTCAGAATCCTTTAGGTCCACTGATGTCATTATCTGTCAAATGTTTATCAAGGCACAACTACTTGTTAAGGCACTAGTCAAAATGTCAGAGCATGACACTGAAGAAGTCTATCTACAAAAGGGTGTTCTAGAAGCTATATACTTACTTACCCTGGAAACCCTCTTCCCCAAGATAAATCCAGAAAGTCTAGGTTTGATTATATAAACTTAGTAAGATAACATGCAACTAGAATTCAAAATTTTATGTCAAGAGACTGTGTATGTCTTTGCAAGAGATAATATGGTCCTATTATATCTGTGTCAGATCAACTGAAAGTTATATTTAATCTCAAGATTGAATCTTCAGTGTGGTTTTATACTTCCTTAGATTATTTCTTTTGAAGTATGGTCATCAAGTCTTACAAGGAAGGGCATGTGCTGTGCAGCTCAGTGCAATAGCACTTAAACCTAAAATACTAATTCTCTCTGAAATTTCATTTCCCTTGTTATTGCAAAACATTTATTTTCTGACCTTGATTATTATTTTCCAAGCCTACCAAGAAATATTTTTATGCTGAAATGCCTGACAGCTAGTCTATAATGGTACTAATAATAATTGTTAATGATTTTATAAAACATTAGATCCTTCCTTTAGAGTTATTATCCAAGATACAATGTATTCTGCAGGTATTTCCAATTAGATGTCATCCCTATGTGCAAAATTCTTCATTATGCCTCTTTAATTCTATTACTGGGTAACCAATTAACCAATATTTCACATATTGAGCCCTCAACATTGTGCTAAGCCCAGAATGTTTAAACCTTACTTTGCATTTGATTATCTTATGAGAATCTTTCAATATTATATATAAATGCCATGGCCCTATGCAAAGTTTGGTTTGAGGTATAACTATAATTATTAATTTTTTAATTTACAGGTGATTCAGATGTGCATCTGGTATAGAGAACCTCTGTGTTTAGCCTTGTGGGGAAATTGAAGGGCAAATGGAAGAGTATAATTAGGAATAGCTTAATAAGTGCTTAGTCTTGTGATGAGTTATTAATTTATGTTGTAATTTAGCCCTCATTATTATTCTATAAAAGATTTCATTTTTCTCTTGGTACAAATAATTACATTCTAAAAATGAGATAACTTCCAAGATGAAGTCAGATTTCCACCAGAAAGTCCATGACCCTTCTTTAATTTTTTTATTATTTATTTATTTATTCATTCATTCATTCATTCATTCATTTAATTTTGATCCATTGAACACAAATGGAGTACAGCTATTGTTTCTCTGGTTGTACACAAAGTAGAGTCACACCATCTGTGCATTCATACATGTACACAGGGCAATGATGTCTGTCTCATTCTGTTATTATTCTTGCCCCCCAACCCCGACCCCAACTCTCCCTTCCCTCTATGCTATCTATCCTTCCTCCATTTTTGCCTCCCTTCCACCCAGCATTATGCATCATCATTCACTTATCAGAGAGATCATGACCCTTCTTTTAGATGAAGAAACCTAGTTGAGGCAACAAAGCAGACTCCTGTGGGCAAACTCCAGCCATATTGTGGAGTGCTGAGAGTCCTTGTTGCTCCACTGGCTCCAATCAGCTGTGTTTACATAAAGACAAACAACCTGCAGATTCAAGTCCATATAAGATTTAAGCTGATCCTGCCTGATTTAGTCTTATAAAAATTAAGAAAAACTCATTCTCTAAGAGGGGTTTAAAATGTACTTTTCCTCTCAAAAACTGTCTAGATAGATGTTTATGGCAGTACAATGCATAATTGCTAAGTTATGGAACCAACCTAGGCGTCCATCTACAGATGAATGAATAAAGAAAATGTGGTATATATACAAAATGGAGTTTTACTCAACAATAAAGAAAAATGGAATTATGCTATTTACTGGTAAATGGATGGCACTAGATAACATCATGCTAAGTAAAATAAGTGAGAACAGCTCTATTAATATCAAAATAGATGCAAGTTTGAAAGATGGTGGAGTGAGACAGACATCATTACCCTACATACATGCATGATTACGTGAATGGTGTGAATCTATATCTACATCATGTACAACCATAGAAACAAAATGTTGTACCCCATTTGTGTACAATTAATCAAAATGCAGTCTGTAAAAATAAAAAATTAAAAAAGAGATGCAAAACAAAGAATATTACCACAGACAAAAAAGCTCACTTACAGCTAATAAAGCATATTTCATAAAGATGACATAACAATGCCAAATACTTTTCAGAGTTTCAAAAAACGAAGAAAAACTGATGGTGCTTAAAGGAGAAATGGATGAATCTAAACATACATTTTGAGATTTCAATGCCTGTCTTAATAAGTGACAGACAAAACAAGTGGATAATTGGTAAGGACATACACCATATGATGAATGCATTCAACCAAGATGATCACATTGACATTTTTAGAAAACCCTACCCAAACATAAAAGAATATACATTCCCTACAAGTGTGCATAAAATCAGCATGGCAGACCATACTCTGTCACAAAACAAGACTTAGGAAGTCAAATTATTCAAGTGATTTAAAGAATGTTCTCTGGCCACATTTGAATTACAATAGATACCAATAGCAAAAAGAGACTGGAAAAAGTCAAAAAGTACTTCAAAAATTTAAGAATAATAAAAAATAAAAACCAACAAACAACAAAAAAAACCTTGTAAATGACTCATAGGTAAAGATAAAACCAAACAGAAAGGATTCAGAATTAATTTTTAAAGTTAAAATTATAATATAGCATTTTGAATGCCATTAAAAGATTATCAAATGTCATTAAAACATTATTAGCATATGTTTATAACAATAAATGCTTATGCAAGAAATGAAGTCCTCAAACCTATCATCATGAACAGCATATCATCTAGCAGTACGGACTAGATGGCCTGGCCAGAGAAATGAGGTAAGAGAAATTTGTACCCAATAAGTGTGTACAATCAGACCTATGACTTTAAAAAAAATTTTAAAAGAAGCTAGAAAAATAAAAACAAAACATACTCAAAATAACTAGAAGAAGTGGAATGATAAACATCATACAGGAAGTTACTGAAATAGAATACAGAAAAATAGCAGATAAAATTATGAGACTCATTAGAAAAAAAATCAATGCGTTTTCTAAGTTATAGGCCAGATTTACACCCCAAAAGAGAAAACACAAACTACCAATATGAAGAATAAAACTGATCTCACCACATTTTCCAATGGTACTAAAAGCACTAAAGAAAGATGTAATGAGTCATTGTACTGTACTAAATTTAATAACTTTGATCAAGCTTATTAAAAACTATCAAGTTCTAAAGCTCACTCACGAAGAAATAGATAATCTGAACATCCTTGTTTCTTTAAAAAATAAATTTGCAAATAAAAATCATTACATAAGGAAGACTCAAGGAACAGATGATTTCTCTAATGAACTCTATCAAACAATGAAAAAACAGCATCAATCCTGCAACTATTGCTCTGGAAAACTGAAAATGCAGAAAATACTTCCCAATTCCTACAAGACTAGAGTCATCCTACTACCAAAATGAGATGGATGTTACAAAAAAAGAAAAGAAGAAATCAACATTTCTCACGAACACACATAAAAATTTCTAAACAATGGTATAGCAAGTTGAATATAATATGGCCAAAGGATAATATAGAATGACAAGTGGGATTAATTAGAAGAATGCAAGTTTGGCTTTACATTAATGGATCAGTATCAATCACCATTTTAATAATCCAAGCAAGAAAATCTACCTTAAGAAAATCTCAATAGATGTTGCAAAATTATTTGATAAAATCCAACATCCTTTCCCTAATAAAAATGTTAAGCAAAGCAGAAATAGAAGGAACTTCTTTTAACCTGATATTAAATTTTTTAAAAACATATAGCCAATATTAATTTAATGTTGAAATACTGTATTCTTGTGCATTAATATAAGAAAAAAGACAAGGAATTCTGTGTCAACCATATCTACTGAGAATTTTACAAAAAATTCTAGTTCCCATTCACTGCAATAGGCAAATGGAATTTTTAAAACAGGAAAGCTTTATCTGTCTTTAGTTATAGATAACATCTTTTTGCATGTTATAATTCTGTGGATTCTACAAATTAGTTTCTAAGTGAATTTAGCAACATTACAGGATGAATAAAAGGTAATTTATTTCTAACGAAAGATGTTAAAAATTATAATTTGAATATTGCAAAATAGTTGATGAAAGAAGTTAGGGAACAAAATAGGTGAAAATATACACCATGGTTATAGTTTGCAAGTCTCAGTATTACAAATATGTTTATTCTCCCATAACATCTCAATAGATTCAGTGTCTTTCAAATAAAATTCAGCAGACTTTCCTATAGAGGTTAACAAATTAATTCACAAATTTGAATAGAAATAAAAAAAGACCCTGGAATTGCCAAAATCACTTTAAAATAAAAGAACAAATAGGGATAACTAACAGTCTGATTTAAGATTTGTTATAAGTTTATAATAATCAAAATAATGTAGCATTGATGTAAAAATAGAAAAATAAAACAAAGCACCTATGGACTGATCTAACACAAACACTGAATTTTTAATATTCATCTTCCCTAACTTCATCTTGAAGAGAGTACATGAGGTATTTGGATCAGAAATGCAATCGTATTTTCATAACCCTGGAATGATGTTGTGAAAGACAGATGGAACAATATGTTCAGTCAGTGCTCAGATCCTCTATAGGTAAGGGATGGTGTGAATGGGTTTTTCTCTGCTTACATATCAGGGGAAGAGGTAGCTGATGCCCCCTTAAACAAAAGAAAAACCTTTGTTCATTGGAAATGAGATGAAAAAGTTCCTGAATTCTCATTCCAACTATTGGGCAATAAAAACAGATCTTTCCAATAGGCAAATAAGACAGTGTTTCTGGTTTTTAATCTCTATAAATGTCTCCAAGGACCTGGGCTTCACTTTGTCTTAAAATATAAATAAGCATCTTCGAAGTCAGGTAATCTTGGTGGAGTACTCTCAATATACAGTTGTCAATTAATCCCCCAAGGTTTTCCTCAGTGTAGGATCCCAAGTGTTCAGTAAAATTTATTCATAAAGCCTCAACTCTGACGAATCACCAAAATGTCTTTATAATCTCACAATGCACACAATGGAATAATACATGAAAAGACAGATTTATTCATACACACTACAGCATATATAATCTCAAAGTAAATATGCTGAGAGAAAGAAGCTAAATAAAAAATCTAAACTGTATAATTATGTTTGTATGAAATTCAACAAAATACAAATAATCCATAGTGGCAGAATGAGAATCAAGATAACCTAGGGAAGATTAGATAGACTGAAGGCAGTTATTGAAAAAGTATGCCAAGAAACTTCTAATACTAAAGCATATGCTCGTTATCATGAGTAGAGTGATAGTCTTCTGGGTGTGAGTGTATGTATGTGTGTGGACACACAACAATGACAGTATCTATCTATATGAATGTCCATATAAATATATATGTATGTGCCAGAATCTATCAATTTTATACATAAGGCATATAGTTTATGGCATGTTAATAGTGGTTCAATAAAAATATAAAATATTTAAAGACATACAAACATACTGGCAGTTGTAGGTAGATACAGAGATCAAAATAAGTTTGCATTTTTAAAAATGTGACCTTGAAACCTAAGCTTCAGAATATTGTATATCACTCTGAAACTTTTTTATAAAAGACACCAACCCATTATAAATGACTGCAGGAGTTTGTAGAAGACCTCATGTAAGCACATCAAAGGTGTCTATTAAATGTTCTTTATAACCCCCTTGACTTTGTTTTCTATTAACATTTTTTGCCATGTGTGAATTATTACACATCACTAATTATTATAGGGATACTTAAGGGGAGGGTATTATCATCTTTAGGAGGTCATCTTTATTTCATATCATGATTCTCAGAAGATGAAAAGGCAGGATGGAGTATAACTTAGATTCACAAAATATTTTGATTTGAAAGATGATATCTAGATTTGAGTTTATATTTGAGACAAATGAGGCATTACCTTCTATAAGTTCACACACACACACACACCACTAAATTTTAAATGTATACATTTGTCTTTAAACAAACACTCAAGAAGGCCCTGTCATTACTAGGAGCACCAATGTACCATTCATTTCTTTTTTTAACTATCCAGTTTTCTTTCTTTTCAACCTCCATTATAAATGCCTTTTTATAAAAGACATTATAAATGTCTTTTCTTTGGTCTAACTTTTCCTGTGTTTCATTCCTCTCTTAATATGAGCTGAAAAATACATATATATTTTCCAGAAATATATATATTCCTGTTTAAATTATATTCCCTTCCTAGTCCCAATTAAATATGTTTAACATGAAGACAAGCAAGAAAACATGTGCCCCTCCTTCCCACATATTTTGTGAATAATGGCCTTTTGGCTGATCTCTTCTGTGACCCAACTGGCAACATCCAAAGTTCTTCAAATGCCAAAACTCATGCTCAGACACTTTCATACTTTAAAAATATTCAACTTTCCTATAAATATAGTGACCTCTTTTGTCCTCTGCTAAAATTTTGCATTATGTTTTATTCCTTTTAAATATTTTCATGGACCTACATCTATTATAATCTAGCCTGTTCACATTTAGGCATCTTTCCAGTTTCCATATTACTTTACATTACTGTGCTATGTTCTACATTATTATTTTATTTCATAAAAAGAGTTATCCCAGCAGGCTTCACAATACCATCATTAAAATTTTCTTTCATTCTCTTCTTTGTTTCCTGGCAATATCTTTCTAGCATAATTCACAAAGTCAATTTCCTGTGAGGTTAAAAAACAACAACAAAAAACCTGCTCATCATGAGAATGTACATAATTGCAAATATTGCCATTTTGTGTAACACGAGTATATGATACACACAGCTAAAAAATTGAGTTGTGCTGGTTTCACATTTTTAGGACACGAAAACAAAGATAAGACATCTTGCATATTTTCAGCCTTGTAAAATATCAGAGATCTTTAGTTCCCCTCAGTAAAGTTACAAACAATACTTTAATAATATCTACCATTCTCTCTACTAAAGTGGGGTTCTACACTATGTCCCTCTCTATTCTAGATCCCAAGTTGCCAGGACCTGGGTTTTTTGGAAGCAGACAGTGGACACAAATTTTATCTGAAGCTTAAATTAAAGCAATCTGGCTGGACCACGTAAAAGTTCCAGAGGGTTGGGGGAGCTGTGGTAATATCTTTAATGTAAACTCAGGACAGAAATTGTGGACTACTCATGGAATCTTGCCACAATTTTTTTTAACTCTTTCATGCTGCAGATATTTATCTGTCTTCCCATTCAAAAATAAAAGTATAAGTCATCTGGTAAGAATAATTGTAGAAAGGACTCTTAGTTTTCTATTGTTATGTAATAAATGACCACATACTTAGCTGCTTGGAATTTATTTGTCTCACGGTTGTATGGTTCAGAAGTCTCAGTAGTCAAACAGATTCTCTGCTTAGGGTCTTACAGCCCAAAAGGCAGATGTGAGACAGGACAAGCCCTTATTTAAGCACCATGGGGAATAATCCATTTCAGGTTAGCTCAGGTTATTGAGAAGTTCAGTTCCTTGTGGGTATGCAACATTTCCAATGCTATATACCATGATACCTTAAACTCTTTCACAGAGTTAAGATTAATGTGGGGAATCTCAAGGGACAGGTGGTGTTTTGGAATTCTTTCGACCACAGAAAGGAATGAAGATCTTCTGGAAAATGACTACTAATAAAAGAGCATTAAAATTAGTTTTTAATGCTATCAATATCACATAAGAATAAATGGTTTCAACATAATGTTGGTGGTCCCAGAGGCAATACTGGATGATAAAATAGTTTCCATTTTTGTGTGTGGTTCAGTCATGGTAATGTAAAAAGAGACAGAATTATATGATGATGATCTGATTCAGTATTACATAAAATAAAAATGTCACTAAGGATTGATTGTGAATAATCATTATAGAATTCTTTTGATGATCATTTGTGCTATGTCTCAAATTCAGTTTCATGGAAAACAATGATAATGGTTCATCACTTTGCTGAATTTTTTCACCTTGTTTCTATTTTTTAAAATTTTTTATTAGTATCATATTTTAATTGATAAATCGTGATATAAATTTATATGTAAATTTATTGGATATAATGTCATGCTTTTATATAAGTATACAATGTGGAATGATTAAATCAAGATAATAAATAACATGCTCACCACCTTCCTTATTTATCTTTTTCTTGGTGTGTGGTAGGATGTTGGAAATACACCAAGTTATTTTGAAATATGCAATGCATTATTATTAGATAAGAATTACTCTGATGTGTAACGGATCTCAAATGTTCCTCCTGCTAACTGAAACTTTGCACCCTTTGACCAGGAGCCTCCTGTTCTCTCCTTCACTCCTCTTGCCAGTGCTCTGGTGAGCATCATTATGCTCTCTGCTTCTTTAAGTTCAAATTTGTTAGATTCTACATCTAACTGATATTATGGGATATTTGTCTTTCTTTGCCAGATTTATTCCAGTCATATACTATCTTCAGGATTCACCCAAGTTTTCACAGATTACAATATTGCCTCATTTTTCAAGACCAAATACTATACCATTTTATATGTACATATTTTTAAAATGCATTTATCAGCTAATGGGTTCCTCTGTTGATTACATGTCTTGTTTGTTGTGAATAATGTTGCATTGAACTTGAGAATATGGATGATCCTTTGATCTACTGATATCAATTTCTTTAGATAAATGTTCAGGAATGGAATTGCTGGATCATATGGTAGTTCCATTAGTTTTGTAGGAATCTCCATGTAGTTTTCCATAACGGCTGTGCTAATTTATTTTCCCACTAACAGTCTATAGGAACTTCCTATGCCCTTGTTAACAATTAATCTACTTCTGTTTAATGTCCTGATCCCATGAAAAGTCAAGTTCCTGTTATTAATATAATTAAGTTAATTTAATTATTTATTTGTACTTGTGATGAAATCAGTCTGCAAAAATTTGTCCACTTTAAAAGGCAAATAGTAACAATAATTATTAGTGTAATAATTGCAAAAGTCAAAGGATTGAGAAACAGTTATAGTCATTAAGTATATGCATGATGAATATCTACATTATGTTGGGATTTGCGATTATGACTATGCCACGTAATATTATACCTTAGAATTTTATCTTGGAAACCTAAATATTTTTGAGTCTATAAAATGTACCAATAATATATAATCAAAATATGAATTAGTACACTTTTCTACATCACTTATGATATATCTTATACCTTAGCATAGTAGACACCAAAAGTAAAATAATTTTGTAAAGCATTAAAATGTACAGCAAATGTTTGCATTCTACATTTTATTATGCACATAAATATTTGTGGTTCTTTTATTAAACTTTAGTTATATAAAAACTTTTCAGTGCTATTTATAGTTCCACACTTCTTATCTACATATTATGCAAGAATGTAAACAAATTGTTAACAGTATGAGAGAAAATAAAACTCTGCCCAGCAACAACAAAAGTGAACATTGACAGATTCTTAGCGTTTGAGATCACTTAATGTTCTTTCTTAATTTGAAAAAGATGAGTTTTTTAGATTTGAATTGAAGGATACATCTTAAAAGACCAACATCAAAATCATATTTAACAGTGAAATATTAGAGCACAGATATTTATTTACATGTGAGTATATTTCAAGAAAAATGTTCAAAGAATTAATCACCTTTTTCAGAAGATCAATGACCAAAATTGGTTAAGAATCACTGTACTCAAAGCAACTCCAATAAGATACAGGTAAGTCACAGCAATCACTCAACATTAGAAGATGTAGATATAGTAATAAGATGTTGAATTCATTTTAAAAATAGGTTTTTGTTTCTGGAAAATAAAATCATCCTTGTTTTCATAAAATTATTATTATCTTTCAAATAAGAGATCATAGGAAAATAAATAGCAATATAATAAAGGAAAAATAGTTATTGGGGCTGAGCACACTTTTTTTCTAAAACAACAAAAAATGAACCAGATATACTAAATAATGATTTTTGAGACATAGACACCATCATTGAATAACAGTAATCCCCAAAAGATTGGGGACCTAATGAGGACAAGAGAAAAAATGTTTGCCTTTCACTTCTAAACCTTATATCCAGCCTAGCGTCTTTTAAAAATACGGGTTCAAGAGTTATTATTGGTGTATTTATTTGTTTGGTTTTATGTTTTTGCTTATATTTTATTACATTTTGACACATAAATCAAATAATTATTTTTCAAATATCTCACACATTGTAAAACCTAAATTTCTCTTCTGTGAGAGGAAGGAATAGCACATCAAATTACTGCAGTTAAGTTTCACTTATAGAGATTTTTCTCAAAGGTCACTTGGTACATATATGTATGTAGCAATTTGTTAATATCAAACTATCATTTGTTAGTCGACTGTTTATTTTAGCACAACATTTCCAACTTGCTTATTAATGCAGTTAATTATTATTAACTGTCATAGTGCAAAGAATATAGAAATATCAAAGTCATGGTTAGAGATTTTAAAGGCATTACACAGTGTGCACATCTAAGCTTAAATTCATAGAGAAGAAAAAAGTACAATTTTTTAACTAAGAATTAAAAGTATATACAAACAGTGGAGGTCTAATATATATATACGTATGTATGCATTATGTGCATATATATGTGTATGTGTATGCATGTATATATATAAATATACACACACTCATTCACAAACACATACAAATATATTATTGTTCCTTAAGATACATCTGTAATTACAATTTATGAATTGCTTTAATTTGCAAGTCAGTTAAGTAAATTTTGCTAAACACATAACTGTGTTAAAAATAATACAAGATCTATTAATACTAAAATTGGTCATTTTAGTTTCTAAATGGATGTTTAACTTATGATAAAAAGATCTTAACAGAGAGCATTATTACTTCAAGCTGAAAAAGAAATGGAAAGCTTCCAAATCTCTATGATCTCTTTAATAAAATTTGAACCATAATTTTTACATAAAATAAAGCTAAATAAAACAAAAAGTGAATAATAAATTCATACATAATAAATAAATAAATAATAAATTTGGCTAAAATATTGCTACTCTGAATTACCTTTCATTATAATTATATTTCCATGATTTTACATATTTTTATGGTAAGAATTAAAAAATAAAAAAAATTAGAGCACATAAATCAATCAAAATTTTACCTTATTTGAATTTTGAGTAATACATCAGAGTTTTGAACATTATTAAATCAATTTGAATTATACTTAAATGTACATTTCTTGGACAGGAATGCTCTCAATTTCTGTAAAGCATGGGTTTATTAGACACATTAATAAAATTCTCCTCTCCCAAACTGTCACATGATCCCTGAAGACATTTTTAGTTTAAAACCCACAAGTCCAGTACAGTTCTCCTCAGAAAATTAAATTTGGGGACTTAACACAGACTTATCATTTAAGGCAAAGTATATGCAATTATTTACAAATATATTTATATGTTCAAAAAGAAATTTATGCCTATGAACATTCTAATCACTGAAATTAATTAGTTTGAAAGCAATAAAATGCATTTGTTTTAAAAGGTTCTCTAATTAAAACTTTGTACTTTATTTAAATCAAAACAAAAATACTGCATCCCCCAAATAACAAAATTGTCCATAATATCTAATACATGTATTATATACATTTCATAAGTTAAACACTAAGTATTTGATATGCGATGCACATAAAAAAGTATGGTCATTGTTTTTCAGATATGACAAGTTATCAAGTTCTCCAAAACTTGGTTTCTGGGGTTTTTTTAAAGTTAAAAAAAAAATTGTCTTTTTCCAAATTTGAGTCTCCACATGGCTATGCTCCTCTCGTCAAGAATGATGATTATAGCCAGAGGGGATAAAGTTTTGGAATATGATTTTGAAAATGAGTGCCAGATTTTGACATTAAAAATTTTGTGGGAAAGAATAGCTCTGATTTTAAAGATAGAAATAAGGTGGATATTGGTAATGAGGTCATATAATTGTGTTTATCTTCTACATAGAGAAATATTCCTCAAATAGCATAATTTCAGAAAAGCTTATTGCCTAAGCAATTTATTTGATATCCATTATTTCTGTCAACTTTAAGTAATGATATAATGTGGCATTTCTTCTTAAGGTGGCATAATTATACTTCATCTAGATTTGTTTAATTTCAATAAAATAATTTTAATTATGGTTTCATAGGCTCAAAAATAATAATGGTCTGTTTTGAATGCATTTATTTTATTTGCTCTTTTTAGTGTTATGCACAAGTACATAAGTTGTTGAAATCTATTTTGAAAAAGAATTTACAAACTTAATAGTACCACAACCCCAAGACCACACTCCTTCCACCCATGGACCCTTGTGTTTCTACACAAAGTGGTACTGTGATATTAGTGGAGTTGCAGACTTGCAAATGTCCAGCTCTTCTGTAACTACCATTTTACTCTCTGTCCCTATGAGTTTAACTTTTTTAGATTACATATGTAAATGAGATCATATTGTATTTGGTTTGTGTATCTGGCTTGTTTCATTAAAATGATGTCCTTCAGAGACATCTGCATTGTCTCAAATGACGGAATATTATTCCATGTGTGTATATACCATGTTTTCTTTATTCATTCATCAGTTGATGGGCACATAGGTTGATTCAATGGCCTGACTATTGTGAATAATACTACAATGACCATGGGAGTGCAGGTGTCAGTTTCATTTCTTTGACTATATATCCAGTGTCAGCTTGCTGAATCATATTGTGGGTCTAACTTTAATTTTTTATGAACTTCCATATGGCTGTCCATGATGGTCATATATATGTACACATTCCTACCATATCCCTACCAACACTGAACAAATATTCCTTTTCCTGCATATTCTCACCAGGACTTATTATCTTTGATCATTTCATCAACAGCCATTCAATTTCATCAACAGCCACTTTATACCTCATGGTGGTTTCAGTTTGCATTTTTGTGATGATTACTAACCTTGAGCACCTTTTCATGTATCTGCCAGCCATGTGTGTATCTTCTTTGATCAATATTTTTACAGGTCCTATGACTATAATTGGATTCTTCAGGTTGTTGTTGCTTTGTATTGTTTCAGCTATTGAGGTATTTGAGTTCCTTATACATTTGAGGTACTAATCCCCTATCAGTATATAATTTGTAAATAGGTTCCACCACTCCAGAGGTTGCAATTTCACTTTGTTGATTGTTTTCTTTGTTGTGTAGAAACTTTTTCATTTAAAAGAATCCCATTTATCCACTTTTGCTTTTGTTTCCTGTGATTTTTCTGTCATATCCCAAAATTCATGACCAAGACCAATGTCATAAACCTTGTCCCTTATATTTGGATCTTACCTTGAAGTCTTTAATTCATTTTTAGTTTTTTATCTGTACAGCGAAATAAGAAATTTCATTTTTCTGCATGTGGAGATTCGGTTTTTCCAATACCATTTGTTGAAAGGACTGTTCTTTTCCCATTGTGTTTTCTTATCATCTTTGTCAAACATCAATATACATTACATGTGTGGATTTACTTCTTAGCTATTATTCCCTATCCCTGGTATGTGTTTCCATATCTTTAACGTTACTAATAGCTTCTAGAATTCAGAAGCTGAGGTTTAATACATTATTAGGCCAACAAGAAACATGGAACGATACTATTTTAAGGAATTTGTTTCTCTTGCTTTATTCAAAACTGCAGAAAATAGACATTATGAAATGTGTTGTGTCAAAGGCCTAATATTCTCTCTGATATGCAGATGCCAGCACACAATAAGGAAGGAGGAGAATAGAAATTCACTGGAGTAGACAAAGGGGAATACTGAGAAAGTAGGGGGATGGGAATAGGAAAGACAGTTGAATGTATTGGGTGTAACTTTCCTATGCTCATATATGAATACACAACCAGTGTAACTCCACATCATGTACAACCACAAGAATGGCAAGTTGTATTCCATGTAAAATGTGTCAAAATATCTTCTACTGTCAAGCATAACTAAAAAGAACAAATACATCAAAAAAAAGTTATACAAGACACTTGGAGTTATCATGTATAACAATTATATAAAGTTATGTGTATACCCACACACAGAGGTATAAATATAGGTGATCCTATTTCCTCTACATAGGAAAAATCAGAAATACCTGGCAGAAAAAAGTAAAATTGGAGTTGATCAAATTCTCTACACAATTATAATTTTTTTAGGTTGGTGTATATTATGTGAAGTTAAAATTAGGAAAAGCACAGAATGTAATATTTGTGATTAACTTATCACATAGTAAAAATCAACAAGTAAAGCACTTTCATTTCTCTTAAATGACTTTTGGAATGACGTAACCAAAGACTTAAAATGAAAGCTTTTAAATAGCTATACAAATATTACAACCACATGAATTTTGCGCTCAATTTGCCATACATTGTACTAACAGATCCAATGTACCAGATTATTCGGTTATATTATTTGAGAATTAGGAATCATTTTGAAAGGTCTTCCTAAGCTAGAAATATGAAATGTACTAAAAGATGTACTTATCATGTGGTTGACATTGGAATGAGGCAGCAAAGCTGTACCTGATAACGCGTCAGTCAAAGGATCACTTTGCTACTGTTCTAAAATTGGCCTCCATTCCCTAAACTCCTCAGTTATTCATTATCATATTATGAATTACCAAAGTCGCTCCCTGAATTATTCTACAGCTCATCCTTGTTCTTAAGTGTATGTTTTCAATGTATTGCACACTTGGATAACAGGCCAGGCTTTGACCTGATCATAGTTGCTTAACAATCCATTAGGATTTCATTTTTTTAACTGCTATACTTGCTTATTGTCTACTTTTTGAAAAGTTTTTAAAGAATCTGATGTTCAGCATTTTCATTCTAGTGACAGTCTGGATCAAGATCAAATGGTGCATCACTAGCAAATTTGCTACTGCAAAATTGTAACCTTTTATATTTGTAAAGCTGGAAAAAAATCAATTATGTGCAAATCCTGACCAGTTCTTGTAGTGTTAAATTAGCTAAAATATATTCTAGGCTATGAATATACATTACTGTTTTAAGAGCAGCTGAATAGGTTGAAGGTGACCAGGGTAAAGTCATTCCTCTAGTTTTCTCCCCTTTGTTTCCTATAATCACATTAAATTCAATTACATTTCAAAAGTACAAGAATAAGAATTTCATTTCCAGCTATGATAGAATGCCTTATATTACTAAACATGTGCCAAAAATAAATATAAAAGGTGAGTATAATAGCAATGTGAACATGAAGTTGGTACAAAATAAGATTTTTTGAGACTCTAAAGAGCAATCAAGGCAGCCAAAATGTGCAGGGCCAACACAACAGAGAGAAATTCAACATGTTGGGAAACACTGCGAAGATCTGGCATGAAAAACATGGATTTAATTTTCACTTCTTTACAGTAGATGGTATTTTTATAGAAAAAAAAGCAGCACAGTAGATTACTAAAATCAGTCACTAAAACTGTTTTTAAAATGCCTTTCTTTTAGAATCAATCTTTTTGAGAAAAATACCTTTCTTTGTAATATGCCTTTTTAAAAATTGTAGAAGAATGGATAATGTTACTAACAAATACATTTTGGTAATTAAAAAGTGTCTTAAATTCTGGGAAAATTTTATCTGAGTACATATTTTTCATGCATTTATTTTTAAAAAATTTGGTACCAAAGATTGAACTTATGAGTGCTTAACCACTGAGTCCACCCCCAGCCCTTTTTATTTATTTATTTATCTATTTATTTATTTATTTTGAGACAGGCTCTTGCTAAGATGCCTATGGCCTCAATGAGTTGCTGAGGCTGGCTGTGAACTTGGGATCCTCCTGCCTCAGCCTCTGGGAACTGTTGGAATTACAAGTGTGTGCCACTGCACCCAACTTAACTGAGTATATCTGTTAAGTTTTCCTTCACATGAAATCTTATTTTCAAGGATCTCATAAAGCTTATACATAATGAATTTTCATTATACATTTTGAATTTTCCTACAAATGTATCAATTTTCTTATCTGACAAACAGGGATAATATCTAATATTTCTCCTTAAGTTAAGGTACACAGATTTATTTGAATTTTTCTGCTCATGCATAATAAAAATATGTTTATATGTAAACATTCAAATAAAAAATAAATGAGCTACATTTGCATTCAGTAGTCTTTAAATAATAGCCTCTTTAAAAGTTCATTCCCCAATGTTCACATCCGCAGAGAAGAAATAAATTGCTGTAATACAGAAACCAACACTGTACTTTTCCAGACCTAAATACAAATAAGAGACATTACAATATATTAGAGAACAATACAAAGCTCTCACAATGTGTTGTGCATATTAAAAACAGGCCTAAAAAGAAATTATACTGTTAGTTAAATGTCAAGCATCCTCTGAAGTAAGAAAAAAAAAACAAATTTTGAAACCCATGGAATCCATTAAATTTAGATAATAACTGATGAAGGTGTTAATATACATCATAATTTACAGAGTAAAACTCTGATGATAATGACTGTTAAAAACCATGGTTTGTAAGCTACCCACTCAAATAAAACAGGGGGTTGAAAAATGTTGTTGACAAAAAAATAAAAAATGTCATGGCATCTTCCTTGTGCAATAAAGACAGAACAGCACTGAGCTGATGTAACAAGAAAGATAAACAGAGATGCTTTAAAGCTATTGCTCAGACTCAAATAAAAAACTGTCTTCAGTCAGGGTGGCTCACACCTGCAATGCCAGTGGCCCTCAAAGCTGAGGCAGGAAGATCCCAAGTTCAAAGTCAGCCTCAGCAACTTAGCGAGAGTCTCTCTCTAAATGATAGATAGATAGATAGATAGATAGATAGATAGATAGATAGATGATAGATAGATAGATGATAGATGATAGATGATAGATAGATAGATAGATAGATAGATGATAGATAGATAGATAGATGAAAAAACACTGGGGTATGACCCAGTGGTATGGTATAGGTTAATCCATGGTACCAAATTAAAAAAGACTGTCCTCATATGGCTGTGGATTTGGGCACTAAATAAAGGAGGTTTTGTGAACTGAAATAATTTTGATTTCCTCTTACTAATCAGTACAACCACAGCAGAACTGGGTCTGGAAAGCGCAGGAACATTCTATGGGAACCTATTGGCACAACCTAGAGGTTCCACAGAGGCAGTAGCATGACTCTTAACTGTATCAAAGACAAGATGCTGAATGAGGAAGACAGAGGGGATATCAGAAAGCACTCAAATTCATTAGACATCATGAACAATTCAAAATGTACTATGAATGCTCATGATCCTTTTCTAGATAGATCAATAAGATGATGGGAGGTAATAGAGGCGATGGACACCACAGGGGCTGTGCTGTGTTCATGGGCACAGGGGGCTTTCCTACAGTTGTAGAGGAATCACTTCTACCACATCCATGAAGTAAAGCACTGCCAACACTAGTTACTTACTTGTCCTCAGAAGAAGGGGAAACTGTATGGCAAGCACAGTGCAGGGACTGTGTTTTGCACATCACCAACTAAAGAGGGTAGTTGACTTAGGACCCCAGCAACTGTACAGAGATATCTATTGTGGTGTATATGTCAAGACCATGTTTCCCAAGGGCTGCTCCCAACAGACAGGGAACACAGCAGGACTAATAAGGCAGGACATTGTAAGAGAACTGGGACTCCTCTGACAGCTGGCTTAAGTTTGAGGCTTCCCGATGCCTTGCTGAATGTTCCCTCAACTCTATGTCCCCCCCGCCCCAACTTAACTTTCCTCGATCTTTCAATCTGGGTTAGAGGGGCCCCCCACTCTGGTAGCAGCCTTGGTCCTCCTTTCTCTATTGTTTCTTACAGATATTTCCCTTACAATTCTTATAAGTTTAGTCCTGTTTTTCTATTTTTTAGGGAATCCAAGCTAATGAACATTCATGTTAATATTTCCCTAGACTATCCTTTACACCTCAGTGTGTGAGGTCCATCAGTTGGTAAATACTGTCATAATCATATCAATATATACTTGTCATTCCTCTAACAACCAAATTATTTAGCAACTGGATGTTGTCTTTGTTATAAAGTCCTAAATATTTGAATGCCCCTGTTAGCCAAAACTAATTTCACTATCCCAAAATAGTCATGATAGGGTTTGAGAAGGTCATTCCAAGTCTGAAAGTCCAATTCCATCTCCTTTGCTATCTACATCATGAAAATAGTTGTCAGTGAAACTGGAAATCCATTACACTTAAAGTTGAGTAAAGTGGCATTTACACCATTGTCATCACTACTGAAACTTTGGCTAAATAAGCTGGAATTAGTTCTCTGAAAATTAAGGAGAACCAGTTTTATGTATATATCTCAAGTTATTCAAAGCAGAGATATGCAAATACCTAACAGATATCCATATACCAAGTTCATAGTGGCATTATTCACAATGGTCAAAAGGTGAACAACACCCAAGTATTCATTGAGGGGTAGACAGATTAATAAAGTATAGTTGATGCATACAGTGGAATATTATTCAGTCATAAAATAAAAAAAAAATTCTGACACTTGCTCTAACATGGACAAACCTTGAAGACATTATGCTAAGTGAAATAAACCAGTCACAAAAGACTAACATTGTATGATTCTATTGTATGAGTACCTAGAATAGCCAAATTCAGAGGTGAAAAATAGAATGATGTAGAAATGGGGTGGGGGAGAAGGAGGTAGAGGTGATATTTAGTGAGTACAGAGATTCTGCTGGGTATGATGAAAACGTTCTGTAGGTAAATGGTAGTGATCATTGCACAACAAAAAGAATGCACTTACTGCCAGAGCTCCATACATTTAATGAATCAATAAGTAAATAAAAGAAAAAAAAAAAATTAGAACTTTAAAAAAAATAGTTTAAAATGGTAAATTTTGAGATATACATATTTAGCAAATTAGAAAGAATATGTGCTGTCTGTGTCACATTGAAAGGTTCTGCACGGGTGGCCTCTGTGGCTTGAGACTATAGTTATTTAGGTGGTTAGGGATACAGCTCTTTTACTGGTTGGTCCAAGGTGCCAAGTCCCAGCTCAGGCCATGACAGTCTTACAGAGAGGCACAGCCTCTGAAAATCCTCCTTTCTCTGCCTCTAGTACCTCCATCACCACTGCAGCAGTCTCAGCAAAATCTCCCATACCTCTAAAAATTATAGTTCTTTCAAATTACTATTTGACACTTAGTCATGCAGCTGTGTCTCAACAAGTTCACTCAGCCACTTAAATACATGGTAACTTGTACCTAAAATCTCAAAACTCACTCCATTACTAACAAGGACTGATTTCACCACCACATTCCACCCCCTCACTCCCCTTTTTGGTTTTTGCTCTTCAGGCTTGTTGACCACAGGTTTTCTGAATCCAAGGATTAGTGGAATCAAAACATTTTCTCTCAGAGCTCCATGACCTTTACATAAATCACGCAAATGGAGACTGGAACATCACCTAAGTCCACCTACTCAAAACACCCATTCCGCCATTACAAATCTACACATCAGTAACCTGTGATTCCAAACTCACTGATTTCTGATGTAAAGGAACTCTTCAACTATTCTTAAATGGAAATGCTGCATGATTCTGGCCATAGTTAATGTCTGAAGTAGGAAAATCCAGATACATGTAATTCATTACAGAAGGTTAGGATAATAATATTTATTTACATCTTTTTTTTCTTTTTGATCTTTTACCTTATAATATACCTCCTTTAGTCCCCATCCAACCATTCTTTCAGTAATCAAGAAGGAAGCTTGATACCCCCCCTACCATAAGCATCACAGTGCTGTAATTTTCCACTTTAAGAATTGACATCCAGATTAGTAAGATTAATAGGGAATATAAACGACAATTAACTTGATCTTCTAGATATTCTCAAATATAGCTTGTGCAGTAATGCTGATAAAATTATGCTGGTCCTTTTACTGGTTCATTTTATATGCACACTTATTCCCACTGTTGATGTATTTGCCATATAACTGTGCTATTCTCAATATATGGCAGGACTGGAGATTTATTAGACACTTCCCAGTGGTAGGAGGATATGCTGAGCTCAGCAGTTTGACTAAATAAAAAGAAACACAATATGAGGGCAGCATTTTTTCTATACGAAATATCTAAGCATATTTCCCTGTCATGTAAATATCCTTGCAGAAATAGTTTTCCATAGATAAATGAAAAGTAAATGTTTCTGCAGTTTGCTACTGCTGTCCCTCTCCAGGCAGAGAAGATGAAAACATGCTGTCATAAATAAAAAACAGCAGACCACAACGTTACCCTCTTCTGGCATAACTCCTCTTTCTCTGTCTCACTCTCTCTTTCCCACACCCCGACTGTGTGTGTGTGTGTGTGTGTGTGTGCGCGCGCGCATGTATGTATGCATTTGTGTGTTCTCAGTTCATCCTGAATGGTGCCATTGAATATTGATAGACTATTAATAGAATTTGTTACTGTGTCATAAAACACACAGATTATGTCCCCTCTAATTTCAGATTTCCTAAGACTTGGCTAGTTGTTAATACAGCACCTACATTCTGGAAGAAGGAAGGAACCACACCAGTAAAAATCTCCATACATAAAAATAAATGCCATATGCTATTTATTTTTCAAATATGTTCTCTTGGGGTTAGAGTGAGAGCTGGAAGCCAGAGCACGTTGCGAAATTTATGCACTTCTTTGGGGTATAATGTATAATTTAAAGCAACTCAGTGAAGCTTATTTTTTTCGAAAATTTAAGTATTATTGTATCACTTAAAATTTTTTCATCAAAATGTGTAGATAATGCTAAATAAAAGCAAAAAGAATGTAGTTGAGGCATAACCATAAGCCACCTAGAATTTATTCCATTTTCCCTACATAAATCTAATTCACAGTAAATGCTGAGAGACGGCTTAAATGCGTTATTATTCTGCCTTCACTGCATAAAGGATCCTAAACTCTAATTGCATGTATGTCTTGGGCAAGACATTTTTCTCAATTACATAGAAATGTCATCTACAAATACAGCTTAAAAATACCAGCTATCTTAAGTGAAAAAGATCTAGAAACATCCCTATAGTCACCTTTATTTACATTACAGTACATTGAATTTTCATAGGGACTATTACTCCTGATTAAAGAAATTTAGCTACAGTAAGTCCTTGAGGAACCTAAAAAATAACAAATAAAATACATAGACTGATTTGTAGTTTACCTTTAAATAAAAACTAAATTTTGTAATCTACTTGCAAAATTCATCTAAGAATTATTTTTAAAAATGAAAAGCCTGATCCATCATTGTAAAAAAATGTATTATATATTCAGATTGTGCTGACACTTGAAGGGGTACCCATATAAAATTCATAAGTCCGTGTATATATACATATTTGGATATGAATGTGAATATGTAAATATGTCTATATATGCCATTATCACTCCAAGGAACATTAAAAGAGATACAATAAATACCTGTAAAACGGTTAGAAACTATTAGGGATCTGACAGTGTATGACTGTGATATGTCAGCACATGGCTGTGAAGTGGCAGCATCTCACATTTCAGGTTGGCAAACTGTGCATTCACTTCTTTACTTCGACATTCACACACAGCCATACTCCTAGAATCAAAGTCCATCTAACACTGCTGCTCTCTCTTAAAGGGTGTTCCCCCTCTCTAGTCATTGACCTCTTCATGATACTCTCTTATTCATCTGAGAACCCTGCTTGTCCAAACTCCCAGCTCCCAGGTCTTGTAATTTACTTTCTCATCAAATAGGATAAAATTTTAACTAGGTAGACTATTTTCATGCTGAGCATAGACCTACAATTAACATTTTCCTAAAGGAAAAGATAAATGTCTAGAAAGAAGTAGGAAAACACTTTCTTCTGGTATTTTTCTTCTTCTCCTCCTCCTATTTCCTATGCAAACTAGGTACTAGAGTGCAAGCTAGTTACTGGCAAATTTATGTAATACAGATGGTCCCCCAAATCATCCTTCTAATTATGAATTTTTATCTTTTCCCAGGCTAACCATACATGGTACAATACTCTCTTGTGATGTTGGGGAGTCATAGTGAGCTAAACTTCATCAGCCACTGAATCAAGAGAAACAACCAAAACTCTACAGTGTACTGTTTCTAAGTTATGATGTGCCATACATTAGTTACATAAAATAAATTTTTATTTGTAATATTTTCAACTTATAATGGATTTATCAGATGTAACCCTATTGCAAGTCAAATTCAGCTGCTCTTTTTCCAGTAGTTGTATTTACTAAGTAATATTGCATTAATATCTGCCTCATCATAACCGAATTTCAAATAGGTTTCTTCCTAATCTTCCTTTCCTTAGAATATTTATTTACAAAGGCTGCCAGTGTAAACAGATACTTTCTCTCTTTACATGGAGATATAAACTTCAGCAATGCCTTTCCTAAGTACCTGGGAGTCATCTCTTTACAATATAATCTTCAAGAAAGAGGCTCTTTCTCCCAGTCTCTTGGGAAGGATAAGAGTTTAACTTCAATAGTGGCCAGTTATCAAACACAGATGTCTAATCACACTGACAAATCTTAGTTCTAAGATACTCTAACAGTATTCCACTAGCTTACCCCAGAGTTCTTAAACTTCCCCTGCCTTTTGTTTAAATGGAACTGTTTGATCTCTTGCAATAGTTTTGAATAAAGTCTTATTTCCTTAACTCTGATGGAAAAGAATTACTTGCATTTCTACATTAGTTTCTTTTAAAAAATATTTCCCATGGGTAGGGGATGTAGCTCAGTGGTAGACTACTTGTCTGGCATTCTGGGTCCAATACCCAACAACCCTCCCCCCCCAAATAATCATTTTCAAATAAACAATAAATCATAAATAAAGTACCTACTATATAGTTTTCACATATATTATTTAATCAAAAAACAATTCTACATAGATCATATGGTAGATAAATAGAATTCCCATTTAGAAATTTGGCCATTCACAGGCACAAAATGACAGTTGGTAACTGAAGGCAAAACCTGGATTTGTTTCTCTTGTGCATTTAAACAACACTGGTGCCTTTTACCATGCTGAATTGGGGCTGAAACACTAAAGGCCAGGACAATCAGACAGGGCTGGAAGGAAGCTCTCTCCCTAGCTTTCCCTTGAGGGGTTTGGGGTTAGGCACACATCATAAAATAATGGCCCCATAAGATATAAACATATTCATATATCTAGTGGTTCTAAAGAAAAAGTAGTTAAAATCTTTGTTGATATTTAATTTTCAATCTGTGAAATAATAAACTAAAACCTTTGTTTATTCACTCATTCATTTTTAATTAGATTGGGGTCACTCAACAAAAATAACTACTGAATACCTGAAAACTACATGAAGCCAATAGTCACCAGGAGTGGTCTGTAAGCCCAAAGATTAAAAATATCCCCAGGAAAATTAAAAATAAGCTTATATTGAGTCATGCAAATGGGTTTAATAGGGAAGAGATAAGATGGTAAATCAAAAGCAAAGATCACACAATAGGAAGACTAGGACTTCACAAAATCACAGATTTCATAATTGTGTTTAAGTCACTTTTTTACAGATTGTTATTGAAATATAATACTTCCAGAAGTCATGGTTATTTCCAACTAGAAATAAATTAAATGTTTATCTAGCACATACAAATGATAGCCTTTCTGATAGCAATGTTTTCTCAATTTGAAATGTCTGAAGATAGGACTTATTTTGGATTTATGGGTTTTTATTATTTATTATTGATGTAAACAAACATTATTTAACATTATTTTGTATGCTTTTATGGGACTAGATTACAGGAGTAAGAAAACAAGAATTCAAGAGTCATCTGGAACAGCCACCTCGTTTTACAAAGAAACAGGCTCAGACACTTGATGAGCCACCAAGTTAATGGCAGGGCATGTTTAGACTCTGGAAGCAACTAATCCTGATTTCAGTTTTATTTTTTTTTCTACTATCCTATACTGGATCCTATTCATCTCATATTATCATATAAATGGGGATTTATTATGTGAATTTTGTTCCAAAACAATTTTATTTATTATTCATGAATTATAGACTAAGTTAAATTATCCTATAATCAAATAATATTATAAAGTTATTTAGAATATTATAAATTTCCTGGGGATATTGTTAATCTTTGGGCTTATAAACCGCTCCTGGTGAGACTATTTGCTTCATATAGTTTTCAGGTATTCAGTAGTTATTTTTTTTGAGTGACCCCAAATAATATTATAAAAAATTAGGAAGATTAATATCCTATCATTAGAAAGGATTGTTAATGGATACAGAAGATTGAGAGAAAAGCAGTTTTCTATATTGGCAAATTATAATCGAAGGTAAAAATTATGCCCTAATGTCACAGGCTATTTGGAGCTTTGGATAAAGTTTTATCTGCATCTGAAAATAGGATAAAATGGCAAAAGTAAATTTTTGAGAAAGTATGTCATTCACTGTTAACATCAATACTCAAAAATCTCCTGTATACCGTGATGTTTATGTGAATATGTAAACTAAGTTTTAAAATAATATGAAAAAAACAAACCATTTCTAAACAAAAGAGCATGGAACTCAGATGTCATCTTTTGCTCAGAAATTCAATATGTTTTCATTTTAAAAATTATTTTGTAACACACCTTGCATATCTATGGAAAAGTATAGATGTTTTACACATGGAATGGAGACTGTCTCATATTCACTGGCTTCTGTAGAGATTTTAAGGATATGAAACACTAAGTGCTGCTCTTGAGGAATTATATCAGTATAGAAAATATAAACTTTACTTAAGTAGCCATATCATCATTGAGAAAAGCCAGTGCAGTGTGCTTCCCTTTACTAACTTTTGAGATGATTTTACTGCTCTTATTGGATCTAAAGTGAAAATCCACCTAATAAACATTGTTAAAGTAGGGTACATTGAAAGTGAAATATTTTAATGCAATTCGGTAAAAATCAAAGACAGCTTTAAAATTTACATTGTTAAATTTATTTTTCAATCAAAATTCTGATATAAAATGTTAATTTAAATTTATTTTTAGTTGATATATAAAAATAAAAGTATATAGATATACAAGGGGCATCATATGATGTTTTCATACATGTTTACATTATATAACGTTTAAGTCAGTTAAAGCATATCCATCTTCTCAAACAGCATTTCTTTATGATGAAAAATTTCAAAATCCCTTCTTGTTCTTTGTAATGTACAGTATATTATCTATAGTCACCCTATCATTCACTTTCACATCGGAATTTGCTTCTAATTATAATTTAGTTACAGTGACAAATCTTTCCCATTTCATATAAAGAAACCTTTCCCATTTTTAATAAAATATTATTAAAAAATTTATAAAAATAAAATAAAATTGTGAATGCATTATTGCATGGTAGCTGCTCTACTATCTTAAGGGAAATAGAGTGAATTTGTATGAAAGAATAATAGGAACATAAGACCCATAGTAATGTTTTCATTCAATTCAAACATAACTCCTCCCCAGTCCTTATTTTTAAAGGAAAACATATTTTTAATGTTTACAAAATAGAAACTTATGAATGATACAAAATTAGAAAAGATTTGTCATGTTATGATTCAATTATTCCCACATTTTTAGGAATATAAGTATTTTAAAGCACCAATTTGGACATAAGTATCAAATTTCTTTAAACATTTATTCTATTAAATTCATCTGTCCCACTTATAATGTGTACAAATATTTGAGAGAAAAATATTTGGATAATTATTTTAGAAATTGTGTGTAAATAAGACTTATAAAAGTGTTATTTTTCCCTAGTGAAATTTTGGAAAAACAAATTTAGATGTCTTATAACGTGATACTGTTGTAATTATGGCACATTCATTCATATATATTATATAATGCAATTATCAAAAAAGTATATTATAGAAGATCATCTAGTGAATATTTAGTTTCAAATCATCAGTGGAACATGATGTCCATTTTATATGTATACACATGTCCCTACTTAGTCTAAAAAATATGCATGAATGTTTCAACAGTACATATTGACATTTAAGGGTAATTTCCTTTTCTTTTGTTAACTTCTTTCTTCAATTTTTCAACATGAAAGTACAAAAATATGTAACAGAGTGTTGCACAAATCATGAGATTCACCAAAATATATGACCAGTCAGCAAGCAGCACTGAACAGAAGAATTTTTCATATTTAAAATGTCAACATTTATATGTAAGAAGATGACCTAACCTTAAAGTATTGAGGCATGCCTTATTTTTGAACCTTTAATGGTTTCTAATTTTTTACCATTACTATTAAGTATGTGACAACTGCCTTTGTACATCAATCTTTGCTTTCGTTTCTGGATATTTTCTTGTACGTATTGCAGGATCTGGGATGGCCAAATGAAAGAGTAAGGACATAATTTTAATGGCAGAGTTGATGTAGGAAAGCCTTAATATCTGGCAAAATATTTTAACTTTCAAAAAAAACCTGATTATATCACGTTTCTTTCCTTTGAAATGTTATAGGAAAGATTTTAAAATATCTAGTTCAAAAACAGGATTCTTCTTGGGAGGGCATAAAAAGAGCGAATATTCTTTTTCATCCTGTAAAATTTCTATGTTTCAAAATATTTCATAAATTCAAAAAGGAAAAGGAAAAGAAACATTCACTAAATATAAAATATAAACATAAAATTTATCCAGACATATTTTTGAAAAACCCCATCCCCCAAATTTCTTCTTTTAATGTAGTTTTTAGAACACCAGGCATTACTTTAATTATTCCTTAGCAATGTGTATAGTTCCATCAAGAAAAAGACTGTTGCCCATTAGGTGGTTCCAATAGTTTCATTTTCATGTTTGCTGATATTTACAGAAGAAATGCACTAACACATTGCTTACTTATTACCTGGTGTTCCACAAAATGCAAGACAAGATGATGGAATGACTTACCAAATATGTACAAATGGGATTTTTAAAAATGACCCATTACCTACTGATTTAAACATGATAAGTCTCCACTTATTTAAAAATTGCTGATTTCCTCAGGTGTAAACAAATTAAACAACATTGTACTGTGGTTAGTGAACATACTTGATTTACATAATTAAGTGTTCCATGAGGTTTTTTTTCATCTGTATCATTTCTTAAAAAGAAGTGTCACTCTCCTAAAATGTTTATAACAATAAATTGAACAATGGGACAAAGGAAACTCAAGGTAATCTTGTGCCACAGTTTTTTCCATCATGTTAAGAAAAAAAGTGCAATAACTTTAACACTTCTATTATTTCTGTAGATACATGGAATTATTTCTGCAGAGGTATGGTAGAACATTTGCTGAAAGTGTTTTATTAGATGTTTACTTGAGATACTGCATAAAGTTAAAACACTTCTTGCAGATGAATATTTTAAAATTAATGCACTTGTAATTCAGTTTTAAATATATTAAATGTCCTTTAAAGCAAAACTGTAATCAAAATATTTCAAAAAATGGCAATGATTACAATGACTAAGTAATTTTTTAAAATATTATATATACACTTCTGTGAAACACCTGAAATTAAAATCTAAAGATAATAATTACAGCATAAAGCAATTTATGAACAGCAAAAATGTATTAATGTTGCTTTTATGCAATAGTTATATAATAAAAACATTCTAGGCTCCATTGCATACATAATAAAAGTAGAATATAAGGGCAGGAATGGTGGGAGGAAATTTTATACACATTCTACTGTCATGAAAGATCAGAGAGATCTAAGTGAAATAAAAAAATAAAAATGAATTATATGTCACCAATAAAATCATGCTATGTTCACATATGCTGCTAGTTTCTTTTAAAAAGGGAACTACAGAGAAATGAAAGAATAAGCTATTTGGCATTCTACATATTGGCATAGTATAAAATCTGGAAGGAAAATAAACCTAGGAATAGAGCTAGATTATGTACAAGTCCATGTACAAAAACAAAAACTCTTAATTTTTTAAAAATGATATATTTTAAAACAAGATAAAAATGGAAGTGGCTGAGTACAAAAAGCAATAATAATGAAAAATAGTATCAGAACTGAGCATAAACTAGAAATATTAAGAAATAGACATTGATGAAATTCAAATCAAAGATATGGAGAAAAAACTGGGAATAAGCACAGTGAATGGAGAGAAAAATGAATATAATGAATATAGACAGATGAACATGGAAGTCAGATGTGATTGCTAGAAATGATGCACCCAAAAATCCAATAAATGAAATTTTATAGAATTCAAAGTCATAGTACTGAACAATTGCATTCAATTGAAGTTAGAACCAGATCTGCAGATTGAAAGGGTACGAAATGTATTCAGAAATGTTACGATAGATCACTATCAAGATTTTGTTGTTAAGTTATTGAACTTCAAGTGTAAAAATAAAAGCCTTTCACAGTTATCTAGGGAGAAAAGCCAATTGCCTAGAGCAAAGGAGGTAACCAGGTGGGCCTCAGACTTCTCAGCAAAACCCAGTTTCAGGCTACAACAAATCAGTCAACACTATTCTGAGGGAATGAAAGTCTGAGCTACAATTATTACAACCAGTCCAATTAATGCTCTAATTTAAAGCAAAGAGCAATAAGTCAGTTCTAAAAAGAAAACCTCAATTATGGAAAACAACAAAACAACAAATAAACCAATATTAGCTTATGAAATCATTCTTCATTTTTCAGAAGCTGAAAAACAAGATAAAAATATCATTAGTAACAAATTCCAAGAGATGAGGGCAGGATGAGTGAAAGATAAGGAGTGTAAATAGACTCTTAATGATCTGCACAATCTTTAAATATCTTGATATGTATGGTTGTACCTATGTTTATGCAAAATAAAGAAATGTGCACAAGAAAAGGCAGGAAGAATACCCAAGCAATTGATATAATTTAGAGTAAAGAAATAGGAATAAGAAAACTTTTAACTTTCCATTTTTGTACTTTTATGTACATTTTTTTAAAAAAAATAGTAATTAGTTACCTTTCAATTGAAGGAGATTCATCTAGTTCTTAAAAGTATTTATCCTTGGGTAGTAGAACAATAGATGATTTTTTTCAGTTTTCTGATTTTCAAGCATTGAACATATATTACTTGGTCATCAAAATAATGACAACAAACTGCATAATAATTATATATAAAGGAAGCAAAAAAGATATGAAAAAGAACAGGAGGGAATTAGAGTGTTAAAGAGAGAATAAGTGTAAATATTCTTCATTTGAATAAAAAGCTCTAGCATTGGAAGAATGTTAGCCAGGTAGTAGAGAGTAGTCTAGTAGAGGGAGTCAAAACAAAAGCAAGGTGAAGAGGTAACCCATGGGAGTGGAGCAATCAGGCATTTTGTGATAGAGCTCATACAGGGTGAAGAATATGTCCGTGCATGAAAGAGAGCTGGCACAGGTGCACATGGAGGGACTGCCCAGCACAGTGTCAGGGTTCCAGCAGGGTAAGGGGATGTGCAGGCAGTGGATGGGCTGGCACAGGAAGTCAAAGCTGGGCAGAGTGAGAGGGGTGACCCAGAGTGGCAAAGCGCAACTGGAGAGTAAGGCATTCATGACGGCATGGGGGTGGCCCAGCACAGAGTCAGGACATGAGTAGACTGAAGGGGTCATCACATAGGATGGTTATTCAGCCTGGTTTGTGGTAGCAGCACCTGAGATTGGTAATGATAAAGTTCACTCGTAGGCATAATATAGAGTGTCAGAGCCCAAGCAAGGGAAAGGGGGTTTCCATGTGGGGAAGCTCAGCATGGGGAGTCAGCATGTGAGCTGGTAGAAGGAGGACCCCCATGGGACAGAATCCTATGACATGGTGTGGGGTCTTGAATCCTTTAAATGGCTAAGTAGGGCCATCAGTGGAGAGCCACCAGGCAGGAGTTCTTGAACCTGAGCAGAGGCTGGAGGATCAATGTAGGGAGAGAAAGTGGAAAGTCTGGCTGGGAATTTGGAGGTTCAGTGGAGTTCAAAGGGATAGTTGTCAGATATCAAGCAGGATGGAAAGGATATTTACACAGAGGGGTGGGCTTTTGTCACTGAGAGGTCACAGAGTTCACAAGCCCACCAAGATTTAGAGGCAGTTTGGAATGTGGGGATGGGGGTCCAAGCCCACGTGGGGTGAGAAAGGCATCTACTTCCATGTGTGGAAGACTTGGTGTGGGTGGAAGAGTCCAACCCAGTGAGGAGGTCTTCCATCTCTAAGTAGGTGTGTGACCCTGAGCAGAATGTTGAAGTCCATGAACTGAAGAGTTTGCCTGTGTAGAAGATGCCACCGGGGGCCTATGGTGTCAGAGCAGAGTGAGGAGGCAGCCAGACCTAAGGGTATTCTGGTGTAGGGAGTCAAAGCCCAAATTGGAAAAAAGGGCATCATGCTGAGTAGCTGCCTGATAGAGGTTGTCCAGGCCCACATAGCCACTCTCCTACTCTGGGCTTCCATGTGAGTTCAGCCACTATTTTGTAGAAAAGTAGCTTGTCCAAGGAGGCAAGAGTTTTCCCTGGAACCTAGACTATGGACCTTGGAAAGACTCACATTTCTGAAATTGAAGCAGCCAAAGTCCAGAGCACACACCTCATTCTGATTGCCAGTGGACCTTGTATCCTGTACTTGCACTCAGACATTTCTATCCAGTGGATAGATTTCTATCCACCAGACACCACTGGTGGTCAGATGGTCAAATGGGGACCACCACTGGAATTAGCAGCATACCAGGATTAATTATCTCTGCCTTGAAATGTGCCCTAGTCCCAGTGTGCAAATCAACATGTGGTGAAAAGCAGGCAGGAAAGTTGGGGGCACATGTGCACTTAGACAGGGCAGCTTGAACTCTTTCCCAAGGGCAAGTAAATAGAGTAAAGGCAAAAAAAAAAAAAAAAAAAGAAAAAAGAAAAAAAAAAAAGAAAGAAACAACACTGTTTCAGTCAGCTATTTAGTTTCTGTGACTCGAGTATCTGACAGGAACAATTTTAGGGGAGGAAAAGTGTATTTGGGACTCACAGTTTCAGAGGTCTTAGTCCACAGAAGGCTGGCTCCATTCTTTGAGGTCCTAGGGGAGGTTGAACATCAATGGCTGGAGAGTGTGGAGGATGGAAGCAGCTCACATCTTGATCAGGAAGCAGAGAATCTCCACTCTCGAGATACAAAATATATACCCCATAGCCACGCCCTGATTCTCACCTCCTCCAGTCACACCCTACCAGTTCAGTTACCACTCAGTTAATCCCTATCAGGGGATTAAATCGCTGATTGGATAAAGACTCTTACAACCCAATCATTTCTCCTCTGAACCTTCTTGAATTTTCTCACATGTGAGCTTTTAGGGGACACCTCACATCTAAACTGTAACAGGTGCTCTAGTTCCTTCATGGACTAGAGAAAAGACCACCAGGGTGTGGACATGACACAAAGTTAAGGAATCACATCCTGTGAACAGGGTTTGGAAAAATCCACATGCAGCACAGGCAACATAGTGAAAGTCAGTACAGCCTTTTAATGGAAATTAATAGCCTCATGGAAAGTATTAGAACAGATAATAGGATGGGGGGACAAGAAGTAGAGAGGGTATAGCTGGACAGACTCAGGCGAACGCTCCTGCACTCAATTCCTCCATCATGGGAATGAGAACACCTCCTCATCCTGAGAGGGGCCTTCTGCCCCATAAGGCCCTTCAGCAGGTAAGACAGAGCATTTCTTTGTTAGTAAGGTTTCCAGGGAGCAGCATTCAAGCAAAGAGTTGTAAATGAATCAAAAACCAAAAATTATACACCAATAACACTATTAAAAAAACTATCCATTTTAGGATAGTGCAGACGCATTTTAAAAGTGTCCAGTAGAATTTCACTTCAAATAAAAAATCAAGTACAAACAAGATCATTCTTTTCAATTTGTCCAGAAACTTAAAATGTCATTGAAAAAATAGACAATGAGAAGAAAAAACTTCAATAATATTTTAACTTCATAGTATATAAAGGGTTTTAATAAAATTCAAATTACTCTCATATGCGCGCACTTGCACACACATACAAAGTCACAAAGGTCTAGAAAACATTTCCTTCAGTGTCATCCCAGACTAAGAACCAGTGTAAAATGAGATGGAAAAAACATTATTGATGTTCTTATTAAAAATATAAATAGGAAATGCATAACTACAATGACTATGCTATGCTCTGTATGAATAAAATGTGGAACATGTATATACATGAATAGTCAAAACAGCTAAATTTCACTAAACATCATGAAAAAAAAAATGTCTGAGTGCAATGCTTCATTGTGATTCCCGATGCATCTCATTCTCAAAATATGATCTCTTCCCCTACTAATCTTCAACTGACACAAACTCTTCAGAATACCAACCAGATTTTTACCTTAATTAAATTATGTCAACTAAATCATCAGGAACAACACTGTAATGGTGATAAAACATTCTAGATAAAAAGCTTATAAGAATGGAATTAAGTTTCAGAAATTAAGATAGTGTCTATTTGAGTGAGGAGCCACAAATATTAATGGAACAGAACTTTATAAAATTACTCTAGGAGATTAAAATACTATCCAGTTAGCATCATCACTTCACGATCCATCTACAGTGTATGGTGAATCACCATTTCATGCCTTCTCTGTCATCAGCCATAAGCACTTCATCTACCTGTTTCCTGACTGACTTGCTTTATTCTTCACTGAAAAGAGAGGAAACCAGGTTCTCATCTCGTTCACCCACTTGGACGCACCTAGTCCGTCATCTGTTCCTTCTCTGCTGTTACTGTGAAATATCCCAGCTCCTGGACAAGCCAGCCCTTTCTCTCAGGAAGCACACTTTCATCTCTTGCCTGAAAGGCTCAATTAATTATTTATCCAAACTTTCTATCATTTTATTTTCCTCTTACTTAATGTATGTTGTATCTATCCCATTATTTATCATCCACACTCCTTATTCAGCTACAACCCTTATCAACTTTAACAACACAGAATTCGTTGAAAAATTTATACAGAATGACTCTCATAAATTTGTCTCCTCACATTATCCGTTCAACCCTACCAGGCTTTTGTTCCCTCATCTTCAGAGAACACTATTTTTTTTACATTTTCTATGTACCACTATTTAAACTTTTGGATCAAGGCTAAAGATGGACCCCTCATTTCATCCATCTTACCTCAGTATACTGAGAATCAGCACAGGTTATCACCAACTATGTACTGGAATTGCAATGATGTGTCTATGTATAGAAGTAGTTTTCATTGAACATAAGGCATTATGGATTATAAGATGGTCCATTACTTTATGTACCAATAGAAATTTAAAAACATTGATAATCAACATTTGGTTAAACACTAATGGTAGTACTAACGTGTTGATGTTTTCATTATTACTTAACATTTATTGGGCATTTAATTGAACAAGAAACTGTTCAAACCACTTTCCAAAGATTCTTGCTTAGTTCTTGTACCTGGTACTATGATAGTTATCATCATCATCTCCATTTCACTGAGAAGGAAACTGAGGGATTGATAAGGTAATGAAGAGCTCCTAAGTAACAGCTAAGAATTTAGGAATAAGAAGGCTGGTGTTATAGCTCCGTGGTAGAGGACGTTCTTAGCATGCACAAGGTCATATGAATGATTCCCCAGCACTGGAAAAAAAAAGGAAAAGGGAATAACAGCAACCACTATTCTATGCTCAATACATATAAAGTATCTAATTTCTAGAAATAACTGAGCAATATGCAGGAGTACTGCACTGCAAGGAGGTATACAAATGTGCAGGAATCATTCTGGCGTGATTCACACATGGTGTTCTGTCTTCATGGGGAATATACATTGTATAGAGCCGCTTTAACAAAGCACCACACAACAGCAGTTTTTGGCTCACAGTTCTGGAAGCCAGAGTCTGGGATCAAGGAGTCAGCAGGGTGGGTACCTCCTGTGAGTGGTGAAGGAGGGTGTGTTGCATGACTCTCTCTTAGCTTCTGGCGGGGTGCTGGCCATCTTTGGCATCCCTTAAATTCTGCTTCTTCACTTTCAGTTCTGCCTTTTGCCCACACTGTCCTCTGCCTATTTTCCTGTAAGTGTTCATATTTCCCCTTTTTATAAGGATATCAGTCATATTGGATCAAAGGACCACTCAACTCCAGTATGACCTCCTTTTAACTAATTACATCTCTAGTGACTTTAATTCCAAATAAGGTCAAATTCTGAGGTATATAAGTAATAACTTTAACAAATTAATTTGGGTGGTGACAAAACCCCACCTCTTAACAGTGACCAAATTAGCAGTAATACATTTACATTTCTTCATATGCAAATTCTTACCTTCGCATTTGTTTAGGAATATATTGCTTTAATGTCCTAAGGATAAGATCGTGTTTAATGTTTATAGTGAATTGAAAAATCATGTGCTGTATACTGTGAGATAATGTACTATCTAACATTCAAATGACCTTTCCCTTTGAAAAGACCGTTCTCCATTTGGCTTGTGCTAGTGGCCATTCCTGCTGTGGTAACACTCCTGATGGAGAGAAATGCCAACTTTTCTCCAGCAAGAACAATGACAGGCAGCTGTTAGGCCACCTTTGCTCTGCTGCAAAATGGATTCGATTTAAACTCCAGGCAAAAGTAAACCTACCCCATTTAAATACAACTAATTCTGCAGGGCATGTGGTGCGTGCCTGTAATCCCAGTGACTCAGGAGGCTGAGGTAGGAGGATCACAAGTTCAAGGCCAGAGCAGCAATTTACAGAGGCCCTAAGCAACTTAGGGAGACCCTGTCTCAAAATAAAAAGAAGTTCTGGGGATGAGGCTGAGTGGTTAAACACCCTTGGGTTTTATTCCTGGTACACAAATAAGTACAAACATACAAACACACATATATACATATAAATAAATAAATAAATAAATAAATAAATAAATAAGGTTCATTAATTACAACTCTGAAATAGTTACTCTTCACTTCCAGAATTTATTCTCTAGTTTTTACACTATATTGACAGGGAGTACTGAGTGGGAGAAATAAGCAGCTATCCTGCCAGAACATGGTGCAGACCCAAATCTTTGTGATAACAAAGGAAACACTATTCTGTGTTTTGCTGGCTATGACCAAAATTTATGAGTGTCAGCAACACTGGGATTAGATTCAGCCTGTCTGAATAAACTAGGATGGACTCCTAATCTTAAAGTCGGCTGATTAGCATTCATTCATCTGCAACTGTAATTCCCTCTTGCCTTATAACATAGAACATTGCATTTAGAGGCTCTGGGGATTAGGACATAGATATGTTTGGGGCCTATTATTCAGCCTGTCACACAGCTTGAGAGTCCTAGTTCCTGTCCTCACTCCTACACATAAAAGGTTAAATGCAATTTTCAGAGAGTGATAATGGTTCTGAAAGATATGCCCAAATCTAAATCTTTGAAACCTGTGAATGTTAACTTACTCAAAAAAGGTTCTTTGTAAGCATGATTGAATTAAGGATTTTAAGGTAAGGAAACTAACCAGGTTTATGTAAGTGGCCACTAAATGTCATCACAAATGTCTTTATTAACAGAGAACAGATGTACGTTATGCACATAAAAGATTTATGTGTGACCCCCCAGGCAGAGGTCGGTGTGATGCAGCACAAGTCAAGGATACTGTCTGCCACCAAAAGCCAGAGTAGACAGAAACTGGAGGAACCAATATTCCCCCTAGAACTTCCAGAGCAGGCATGGCCCTGATGACACCTTGATTTGGCTCAAAAGGATTTTGGACTTCTGGCATCCAGCAGTGTGAGAGATTAATTTTTTGTTGTTTTGAAGCCACTAAATTTGAGGTAATTTGTTACAACAACCTCATGAAATGAAGATAGTGATGCTTTTTTATTTATTCTTTCCATTTTTAACTCAGATCTCTAAGTGACAAAGGTAATTTGCCATAGGTGTGAGTGATACAACTACAACTGTCCATTTTACTACTTCTCGGCTAGGCTTTTGCATCAGAATCATCTGGCAATTAAAAAAATATATTAATTGGAGGCAAATGCTACCCCTGAATGCTCTGGAAATTACATAAGTCTAATAAGTTCTACACATGAATATTTATGTATACTGTTTTTCCTTCTACTTCAGATAAAAGACCTTAGAATAGTTTCTTGACTACAAAGACTTGAAGTCAAGCATCTTTTGTTGTATATGTTGTTAGAAATTGTTGCACTCAGGTGGTACAAGAAACTTTTATTTCCTTTTTTTCCCTTTTATTCTCAGAGGTAATCTATCATAGTGAACACATGAGTATATATGTCTTAGTTCTATGAATATGAATTATTAATATTCAATTATACATGAAGCAGACTAATATTCACTTGACAACATATCAAATAGCTATTTAAAACAATTTAAATTTCTTAAGGATGAAATTAGTTCATCCTCTAGAACTTCCCAGGCTCCAAAATAACATGGATTCATTTCTTCTTGCTCTTCCCACAGTACTTAGCTGGAAAGTGCCTTTCTATCCTAGCAAATGCTCAGCCTGGGAAGCAAGCAGCCCTTCCTTCAACTAGAGGTACCAAGTAGTGGTGAGAGGACAGTCCCTCAGTCCCTCCAACTGCACCAGCAGGGACCAGTGGAAGTCCCAGCAAAGATGTCTATGCAAAGCCTCTTAAAATCAAATCGCCATTGGATCCTCAGCGTGCAACATTAGGGTAAATCCTGTCAAATCTAGACAGGATGACAGCTGAAGCAAAATTTTCAAGTAAAAGCCAGAGTCTCAATGTAATAACACAAATATAAAGGATACATTAAAAAGCACTCTAAGAACCTTGAAAAAGCACAATTTGAATAAGAAAAGTTGCAATAGAAATGCAAACCAAGCAAACTAGTTTTGCGTCTTAGCACCGACCTCCTTCTTCCCAAGGACCAGAAGTGAATGAGGAATCTGTTGCAGATGATCTGTCACTCACTCAGTATGAGCCTATGAGCAAAATCATGAAGAATTATTAGTCAAAGAAAGAAAATTATATTTTAAATTGATCATAAACGAGTTAAAGTACAAATTTGGTCAAAGTGTCTCAAAAATACAAATATATTTCAAGGTTAAGGAAGTGCTAGTGCAAGTCAAGCAAGAGAAATGCATCAAACTTAAAGGATGTCCCTTCAAATTTAACAAATGATGGAATCGATTCCGAGGTAAAGGGCACTATTAGAATGTTGGTCTCTGCAGTCTTCTCATCAGTTCCTGAATAAAGTGAACTCAGTCTTGAAAATGCCATTACATCTCATTTAGATTCCATGTCCTAGTTATATATTTCCAGCCATTATTCATATACTTTTAAAGTGACAATAAAATGGAATAGTGAAAAATCAACATAAATCCTACATTGAATGTATTTTTAGCAAAAGGACAGGAGACTTTGATGATTCAAAAATTTAAAACCATAGCCCCAAAGCAGTTATAATTGAAATGAACAAGTATAAGAAGTTTGATATAAAAACACTGTAATATGTGAACACAAATGCCAATGGTTCAAGGTTTGACACTGTTGAATACGCCCCAGCCTAGAGATCCAAAAATACTTTTTGTATTATTTGGCTTGTTTTTTAACAATGAAAAGAGATACATATTCCAAGTAAACAAGCATGATGTTTCTATCTAAACCAATTAGTAAGAAACAAACATAACTAAGGAAATCTACTAAATTAGAAAATGAGTTTCTCAAAAATAGAAGTACCAAAAAGATCTTATATAATTTTTATATATATTTGACAAATTACACATTATTATGGGATTTATTAAAATGATTTTTTATCAATTAAAACAGAATTATAGAAAGTAGCAGTTATGTGTTAGATGAAGATTGTCATATTTTGTCAAAATTCCAACAAAAGCAGCCATTTACCACATGACAAAATTATCATGGATTGGGGTTTAAATCAAAGACCTAATGCCAGTTAATTCTGGATTCCAAGTCTTTGGTCAGCAGAAGTATATGCCCTATTTTATATTACAAGGTGGTTTTAGCAAGGGTTTCCAGAGGGACATCTCTTTACGTAATGCCTACATTTCCTCACAAATAAAAACCCAGTCAATTTTAATTGATTTTCAATTCTAACCCACAATTTTACCTGTTTTTATTTTTGTGTGGTACCTTAGAGAGTATTTAGGAAGATTATATTCTCCAATTCTGAATTCCTATAAGTCAGAGGCTATTATTCTCCCAACAAGTTTATTCCTTGAACTTCCACTGCCAAGATTACAGACTTGTTACAATTTTCCATCTGTAGAAACATGATAAACAGTGTGTCTTTTTCAGCACACATCCTGCTCCTCTCTGTTTCTGAGTATAACATGTAGTTAAGTGTTCAGTTCACTTTACTATTTTTGTAAAACTCTGCTCTCTATCCAATCATTTGTTATCCTTTCTCTTCCTGAAATGACATTCCCTTAAACCATCCAAAAGAGAACAATAAGTCATGCCTCAAAAATTCTCTCTTCATTAAAACACATTCAGTTTGTCATAGGCTCATTAATCTGTGACACACTCACTCACTTCTCCTTGAGAGTATTTGGGCCAATGTCAGTTTATCCACCAAATATGATATTGCACAGCCTAGCAACCAATTCTTCATAGATTAAGTATATAGTACTTAGACTTGAAATTTTGCTTGGGCCATAGCTATGTGTTAGGGACAGTAACCACCGCTAAATATGCTTTAGTTGAGTATGCCAAAGTGTTTTACATACATGAAACTGGAAGGTATTGCAGATTTTAGTAGTTGGTATTGAAGAACAAACCTTCACTCCTTACCTGATATTTGTTTTATTTTATCAGTACTCTTTACCTTGACTATTGCTCTCCATCTACAAATATATAGTCTATGGGCATTAGTGAGGCAGGAAATAGAAATGGGGACCTCAGAGAATGGAATTCCACCACCCCAGATCTAAACCCTAGGCTTAGACTTGGTTTTAGTTTCTGGCTGCCTGATCAGAGGACCCCACTCATGCTGGCATGCCCTACATTCTGTTGTTTCCCCAGGTTTCCTCGACTATGCTAATATGAATATTGATATTAATCAAGAAGGTTGTTTGCACATAAGCAATTCTTTTCTTTTAAAGACCAAGTACAAGACACATTCAGGTTAGCAAACATTAAATCATCCCATTATGGGAATAAGAAGTTAAAATTGTAAACGTTTAAGTCAGAGAAAGAGAACCATCGAGGGGGACTCTCCAATGAAAGGTTAGTTCCTCTTCAAAGCAGTACAAAAACCACCACTAGACAGAGTATCCTCCTTGGGACCCCTCCCATCCCGTGGGAGCTTTCCTTGATTGCTTCTAATAAATGTGCTACTGAATCCTCACCCTCTGTCATCTGTGTAATTCATTTCTTGTATGAGACAAGAACCCTTCAGCACTCACATGACCCTATGTTACATTATGATACAGAGAACTGTGACAACTGGGGCATTCAGTAGTATCTTTTGTATTCCAGCACATTTCTCAACTGATTATTGGACTAATTGCTACAGTGATCCATGGTCCCTGGTGTGCATACAGGCTTTCCTGCATGATATCTCCTAAAAAGGGGCTATTGTAGTAGAAATAAATTCATAAATGAGAACCCAATCACAGTAAGAATTTCTTTAAGTCTTTCTTTAGTATGTATTATTAGTATTATTTAAAGACAGCATAGATAATTCCAGATTGAAAGTTTTTGAAATTTCCCAAGCCAATATATTCTTTCAGCCTCATGCAAAGATTTCAAAAACAAATAGCTTCATCCTTATATGCATCTCTAAACATAAGTAAGAACTGATACTAGTCTTCATTACTCACTACATTTCAAGAAAACAAATATTCTTTTTGCATTTTCTGATTCTAATTTCCCTTTTCATAAGCAACCACTTTCCTTTACATTTGTCACTAATTTTTACTCAGACTCTCCCCTCATGCCAACAGAGGACTGTCAGATTGAGCTAGTCTGACCCAGACAGTCAGCAGACATGTGAGTCTGACCAATATTCCATCATTCATTTCCAGTCAGATGGACTAAGGGTAGGACAAAAACAAGTTTCTAAAGACTATCTTGTCTAGCAGTTAAAACAGCTTAAAAATGTTAGCCACGACAAATGAGGTAAGGTGTTCTTCCTATACTATCCTATCCACCATATTGGGAAGGACAAGGTTTGATAAAGTAGATGTATATTGTGCTTGGTAGCCCATGATTTTATGGCACTTGAATTAATTAGTTTATCATTTTCAAGAAATAATGTTTTCTACTTGTGGGTCTTTAACTATCTTGGAATTATTTACATCCATTATTGGGTATGCAAATGCACATCTAGAATGAGAATCTATGCAAGTTAAGACTCTTTATTATTTACTTAAAGCCGTAATGGGTCAACTTAATCTACTTAAAACCACCAATATTCTCCTACTCTCAGTAAGTGGCCCATAAATATTTTAGCTTCAGATACTCTTGTTAGGGGAAAAAAAAAATCAATGGTTAGTCCCTCTTCAAGTTCTAAGGGATATATTAGCATGTATTTTTATCCTGCCCAATGTTGTATTGTCTGAAACCTTTTGTTACAACTCTTCTCATGTGCCCCAAATGTCAATTATAAAGACTAAGTGAGGGCATCCACTTATTTCCAGTTTTTTCTGAATGTGGAAGTGGGTTCTTCAGATAGTCATTGATTTGTCCCACTGTGAATTTCTTTTTCTAATTCCATAAAGTTTTCATAACATATTGCCCCATAATGTGGTTCTTCTTATCTTTCAGTATAAACCCATGTTACCAGTTGTTGGCTATTGTCAAAGAAAATCTATACCACACCACCATTGCTTTTTTGTCTAGTTTCTCTTACAATATAAGGAGCACCAATCTTAATAATGCCCATTGAAGGGATTTATCTTTTCTCTTTTCATTCAAACTGCAGCTACTATCAGGTCACAATGTAGCTTATTTCCACAATAAGTACCATCCTTGACATTGAGCTGCTATCTGTAAGAGGGTTGCTTATTTGGAATTTTCCAAAAACTGATTCTGGAGAGGGGGGCCTAGCACATGGGTATTCCTAGGGGCAGGGGGACTTAAGGCAATCATTTTACACTATCTGTCTATATATTCGAAAGGTAACCAGATTAGTCACCTTGTTGCATGTTCTTGATTATACCATTTCTATTTAATAAAATAAAACTTAATGTGCATTTATTTTATCTTGATATGATTAACATAATGGAGGATATGACAGATATTTGGGGTGTCAAGGTAATTCCATATTCTTCAGAACAGAAACGTTATTAACCAATGCCCAGAAACAGAGCAATAAATGCCTCTTGATAGTTGGGAAGGTGCTTGATCAGGTAATTTTCTAATCCAAAATCCCAGTGGTCACCACTGGGTGGCAGTTATGAGTTTTTCCAAAGGCTGCACTCAGCCTTTCTTCAAAGTAGCAGACATACAGTCCTGTGAGGTTGGGGGTTATAAGGTCCCAAAGGGTATAGTTACTGTCTGGCTAGTTTAAATTCCAAGATAGCCTGTGCTAAGTAAGAACAAAACTCAAAAGACCATTTGCTTGTTTTTCAGGCTTAATTTCAAGATTAAAGTTTATTTTCAGATATTGTAGATTCAGAGGCATTTGTAAGAATCAATATAGAAAGATCCTATGTAAACTTTATAGTTTTCCCCAATTGTAACATCTCACAAAATTGTATTATAATATCACAACTAGGATACTGACACTGATAGAATCCACCAATCTTATTCGGACTGCTCCACATTTACTCATATTCATTTTGTGTTTCATTAGTTGTATGCAAATTTATTACCATTTTAGACTTCTGTGTCCGTTATTACAATCAAGACAGAGAATATTTCAATAACCATAAAGATCCTCTTAGCATTCTCCTTTTACAAACACACTTAGCTTCTGTCCTAGTTCCAGCCCAATCCAAGTCCCTAACAGAGCAAATGCTAATCTGTCTCCATTTCTTTAATTTTGCCATTTCAGTATTACATTAATGGAATCATACAGTAGGTAACCTTTTGTCACTGACTTTTTTTTTCACTGTAAGTCCTTGGAGATTCATCCAAACTGTCACATACATCAATAACTTGTTCTTCTTCCTTGTTTAGTATTTTAAAGAATAGATACAAGATAGATTAACCATTTACCTGTTGAAAGACATGTTTCCAGTTTTTTCATATTTGAATAGCTTCTTTGGAATTCAGATACACATTTTGAACATAGGTTTTTGTTTCTTTGGCTTAAATTTTCAAGAGGACAATTTCTGGGTCATGTAATAATTGCAGATTTTCTTTTGTGAAAAACTGTCAAATTGTTTTCCAGAATGACTGTATGATTTTACAATCTCACTAGCAAAGTATGCAAGGTTTCTAGTTTCTTCAAATATTTGACAATATTTGATAGAATTACCATTCTTTATTTTAGTTATTCTTATAGGTGTACAGTGATATCTCATGATCACATGATTAACAAGAAGTTGAAATTCATACTAGGTATTCTTCATATTAAGATATCAACATTAAATCATCAGTATAATGAGTAGCAATGCATTCTAGCTGAGTTAAAATATATTTTGGCCTACAAATTTGTAAGAATATACATAAAAATATAAATACACCTGTGGGAGCCCAATGCACTGTGGCTCCTCAAACACAGTAAAGAGTCAAGATATAAGGAATAAGGAATGGAAAGAATAAAATGGTCAAAATTCATAAAAAATATTATTTGCGAAAAGATTAATAATCCTCAGACAAATTACTAGGGTTAGTAAGGAAACTGTATATAAGTTAAAAACATTTAAAATTCAATTCAATTTATACATATCAATAGAACTACATATTTTTAAAAAACATTTTTTAGAAAGCTAATTCATTATCAGGACAAAATTTACATAGAGAAGAGTTGTGCAAAACCTTTATAAAAATGTGAAATTATTATTTAAGGAAACTACCAAAGATCCAAACTCATGGATAGAGAGACTTAATTTGCAATAATGACAAATTATCCCCAAATGCTTTTGAAGTCCTGCAGACTTCTAATTAAAATCCTCTGCAAATATCTCTTAAAAGATGCTTCTTAAATTAGTACAGAGATTCATTTGTGAAGATATGTCACTTCTGAAGAAAATTAAAAGGTAAAGAGTTTTGCCTCTGCAGATAGCTAAGAATAACTAATGGGATACTGATTCATAAATGTTGGTATTTATAGTTCTACTCTTCCCGTGTTTGTCATCTACTTCATTACTACACAGCATTTATTCCACGTCTATCATTTAATCAATCTCTTTTCAATATCCTAAATGTATTTACTCCATTTATCTTTTATTAAATCAATGTGAAAAAAGCCTATCACCAATATATTGTCTGCCTCCCTCCTTTCTCCATGCCTTTACCTGAGCTATTGGATACTTCTGGAGAAAATTAGACACAGGAGAGACTTCCTAATCTAAGAAATGGTTATTAGCCTTAATTTGACCCTATATATGGGCCAAATTCCTAACCTAAGAAATGGTCATTACCCTTATTATGACCCTACACATGGTAATCCTATTATCATTCAAATGATATCCTATTATTATTCTCTAATTTTCATAATGGCTATCATTAAAGAATTTGGCCACCCTTATGTCATCCCTATCTCTTCTCCTACTATTAGTAAAAAATATTCTTCCATTCTGACTTCTCAGGAAAAGAAACTAAGCCCTCAGGTATGAACATCACCACTTTCTACAACCAAATTCTTCCAGTTTTTATCTTTCTTGGTCTCCCAGTACCATTTCACACATTGATTTTCCTATTTATTTGAACCAAATTTATCAATTCATTTACTCAAATAAAAACATTATGTGGCTTTTCCTATTTGGTTCTGTCATAGCTGCTAAGGGACTAAAGCAGTAAGTAAAAGTGTACATGAATCCTACGATGTTTAAGGCAAGAAAGACATTTGTCAAATAATCACAAATAGAGCAAAGGCATTCATCCAAAACTTGTTCTTGTAGATTAGAGCCATTTCTTCATTCTTCTTACTTATTTTCAAAAGTTTAAAAAGCCAGAAACTTACCAACATTACATAATAAATATTTTTAAGGCTTCTTAAAAAATACATGGAAAAGAAATGGGATGGTACAGATGAAGTTGAAACCCTCCTTCTTTCCCTCTTCAGTCTTATTCTCCTCCCTCTGTCTCAAATCAATCAAAACACATGAATTTGATCAATTTCCTTCCTGTTCATGGGTTTTTAACTTTTACTGCACATATCCATGTAAATAAACATAATGTAGCATTGTTTTATGTGTTTTTATTTAACATAAATAGCATCATTCAGGTTGAAAGAAAAAGTCACATGGCACAGAATAGAACAAGTCTTTGGACTGGGGAAATACAACTCTTAGAAAAGTTCTACATCCAGATCAGTGTTAAAATTTTCCTGGATTCAAGTATAAAGGTAAGTAAGTACCTGAGGGCAGTTTTTCAGAGTTCCAACCTCTATTAAGATATGAGAACAGCTAACTATTTTTGTCCTCCTGAATGTCATGGAGAGGTGGTTGAGAAAGAACTGAAAGAGCTTAAACAGACTTTGGGTTTAGGACAGGGAAAATGCAGATGGTGAGTAATCACAATGATCCAGAATTATCTGATCTCAGTCCAGCAGATACAGATGCTAATGGTCATCGTTGGGAAAATATAATTAAAAACAAAGTCTCCTGCCAGCTCAGAAAACCTCTCCACAAACAAGAAGAAAAATAAAGCAATTCCATTATTGCATAAGCATTAAACCAGAATGTGATGTGTATCATAGGCAATCTGCTAAAAAAATGTTTAAAGTTGCAAAGAGAGAACAAAAACCTTACCCTTATCCTTTTACATATGCAAGCAGACAAGTCATTGCATACACATTCTTAGGGTAAGGTAAGGTAAGGTAAAGAGTCCTCAAGTAAGGGCATCATTTATCACCCAGAGGTGCTCATTGGAAATTCACCTTGAAGTGAGAAGACTGTCTTTGTTAGCTAGTTGGCTTTATCCAAAAGAAAAATAAGTTTCTTTTATCTACATAATATACCATAGTTTTGGAGCTATTGAAGTTAAGCTTCTGTTTTCCCAAAGAAACAGGGAGATAAGGACACTATGTTCCTTGAGATGAAATTTCAAAGAGATGGTTCCCAGGTTTCTGAGAAAGGCATATCTGGGTCTTGAAGCTGGAAAGAGATTTGTTTAGTAACATTTACGTATGATCCAAAGAGAAAGAAAGATCTTACAAATGCAGTGCTTCTAACCTGCCCTAAAGAAAAGCGGGATGAGTAGATGGGGAGGACTGGGATGCAGGGACTGGGGAGTTTCTTTCTTTCAACAGGGAAAATTAAGCCTCTTACTTTTTTGAGTTTAGTTGCCTTTAGAATTTCTTCCCTGTACTACCATAAAACAGTAGCATTACGATTTTCTGTGTGTTTCCAATGCTATGTGCACCTGCCTCTGGGCAAGTTGCAGCAGTCTAAATCTCTAGCAAGTTCACAACAAAATGCAAAACAATTATTAGAATTGCAATAGGATGAATGAAAAATATTTGGTGCAATATTTACCTTGGAGAAGAAACCGATGATGAATGAATGGTTAAACTAGATTCTTGATAAGCAATGCAAAATCATTTTTCTTAGTGATACATTAATTGCATCACTTTATGGCTTGCATTTTAATATAATTCACTAAATATTATTTGGTAGTTCTTCTGAAGTCCCACCTAATCCAAATTTAATAAGTAGCTAAACTGTGGAGCCTGAGAATTCACATAAAAGAGATAGGGGGTTCTGTTATTTGTTTGGTAAGGGCTGGTCAATTTCTCTTGACTTATTAATTACATAATTGACAACACATTTGCATGATAATTTAGGTCCCTTAGTGATTGTTTCATCTTCCCAAATAATGTTTTTCGTATGCAATGACATAGTCCTTATCTATACAAAATTTCGTTATGTCACTGCTAGGGTTCTGATCTGGAAGGTCCTCCAGAAGCTCATGTGTTCAGGCAAGCGGCAATGCTCAGAGGTGAGAAAGTTGGGTCATGAGGGCTCTGATCTTACCAGTGTACTAGTCCATTTTATGGGTTAATAGTTAGGACAGACTACTAGGAGCTGGTGAAAACCATAGGCAGGTAGAGCCTGGCTGGAGGAAGAAGATCACTGGGGTGTGACTTGGGGAATGCATCTGTCACTGGCCCCTTCCTTTCTCTCTTTCTGCTTCCCTGCTGCCATGAGTTGAGCAGTCTTTCTCCTCCTAACTCTTTCAACATGTTTCTCCCTTAGAGCTGTGGACTGCGATTTCTGAAACTCTGAGCCCAAAATATACCTTTCCTTCTCTAAGTTATTTTTCCTTCTCTAAGTTACTTCAGTCACAGCAGTGAAGAGCCAAACATTACCAAATCAAGAGTATAGTTTGAATTTCCAGTGGTTAATTTGTTTGTCTCTTATCCATACAAGTTTTGAGTACAACTCATCTTATAAACCATTTCTGGGTTTTTTTTGTTGTTGTTTGTTTATTTTTGTTGTATTTGCTTTGGCGTAGGTCCAAAGCAGTAGTTATATTATGATAACAATTGATTAAGTCCTTATGAAGAACAAACATTCACCTTTGTTTATCTATGTACAGCATCCCAAAGTTCATTGAGACATCTTAGATCTTCTGTATTGGGGTCCTTTAGAATAGAATGTATAGGCTACATACATACATAAAATAATAATAATAATAATAATAATAGTAATAATAATAATAATAGGGGATTTTTAGATCAATATGTGATCAGAGACTGGATAGTCCTATGATAGCCTTCTTCAGGCTGGAGAATTAGGGAAACCAATAGCTCCTCAATCCAAGAAGTTGGGTGGCTCAGAACAAGAATGAGCCAAGGAAGCTAAGGCTGAAGACCAAGAAACTCCCTGGAGAGTGGCCAAGCATATTCAGGACAAGTCTTCCCATCAGCTTTGGCTATCAATCCTTTTTCAAATACATAATTTTCAAATATTTTCTTCTATTCCTTTGGCTTTCTCTTCATCTTGTTGATTGTTTCTTTGTTTTGCAGAAGTTTTTTAGTCTGATTTAATCCTGTCAATTTTACTATTGTTGCCTGCTCTCTGAGGTTCTTATCCAAACAAACAAATCTTCCATTGATCAATGATATAGATCATTTCTCACTTTCTTCTAGTAATTTTACATTTTCAGGACTTACAATTAAATTTTTAATTCATTCTGAACTAGTGTTTGTATATGATGGAATGGAAGTCTAGTTTCATTCTTCAAATGCAGACATCTTGTTCCCCAGTACCAGTTACTGAAGAGATTGTCCTTCCGCAATGGGGGTCCTGGGCACCTTTGCCAAAAATCAGATTTCTGTAAGGGCATGGATTTTTTTTCTGATCTCTATTCTGTTCCCATATGTGGAAACATTTTTTATGCTTGTACCATAGTGTATTGACTACCATATCTTTGTAGTGTATTTGAAATCAGGTAGTATGATGCCCCCAGGTTTGTTCTTTCTGCTCAAGACTGCTTTGGCTGTTTGAGATCTTTTGTGGATCTGTATGCATTTTAGGATTGTATTTTACTATATCTGTGAAGAATTTCATTGGTATTTTGTTAAGAATTGCATTGAATCTGTTGTTCACTTTGGTCCACTACCATTTTAGAAAACCATTTAAACAATTATATTAAGTTTCAGGGTTTTATAATCTATAATTTCTAAACAAATATACAGTTTATGATTTATTTTAATTTTTTGTGTGTGTGGGTTTTTTTTGTTTGTGTTTTTGTTTTTGCACCAGGGATTGAACCCAAGAGTACTTAACCACTAAGCCACATCCTCAGCCCTTCTTTATTTTTTGTGTTTTAAATTTATTTCTTTCATTCTCTCTTTCTAACTAACATATGTCCTAAAATAATATTTTCATTTCTTCCCCTCCTGTTCTATTTTCCTTTTCTGTTTTCAGCACCTGGCATATAGACTACATTCTCCTTAAATCTTTATATTATTCTTATTTTGCTCATTCACATGCATGATAGTTTCATTAGACACAGGTGTAATTTTTTTCCCTTTAAAATTTGGTGGAATTTATGTCATGAGCTCCCAGAACTTAGAATCATAGTGAGAATTCTAATTACAGTGATTCATATTCTTTTAGACTACATATCTCCCCTGGAACACACATGTACATTCCATCTTCATTTCCTCCTCTACATTTGGTGTTGATTTCCTTATTTTCATATTTCAGATTAATAATTCAATCTTTAGCCATGTCTCTACAGCTATGGAATATTACTACTGGCATACTTAACACTTAGTAAATGATATTTAATTTTCAAGATTTTTTGTTACTGTTTCTAATGCCTTCTTCTTCTGGAACGTTTTCTTCTTACATATTCTTTCTCTCTCATAACTCTGACCATCCTTTGTTTACTCCTGTGTTTGGTTTTCCTCAAATATCGATGATACTTAGTTGTCTAAACAAAGTTGAAACATTGCTGATGTGGAATCCCTTAGAAATTTTAAATAGAGTTTTTGTTCATTGAAACTCTTCCTTTCAGTGGAGGCTTCTCTAGAAATAATTTTGTAGGGGAGGAGTTCAGACAGGTAAATTCTTTTCAGATTGAGTGGGGAGCACATAGGCTAATTAATAATTCTTGATTACAACAGGAATCAATGAAGACTTCCTGATGGAAATCAAAACCTTTTTTTTTGCTCTGTGTCCCCATGGGAGTTCAACAAATAATTCTGCTTGGAATCTCTCTCTAGCTTTGATAGTATCAAGACAGGTTTCAGTTTCTAGCACTTTCCATACTGGTGATCTTCAAACATAGCTGCACATTTAAGTCACATAAGTAGCTTTAACAATCACTGCTGCCTTGTACCCCCCACAGACATGGTGACTGAATTGTGAGTTTGTTATTATTGTTGTTCTTTGTTCTTTGTGCATGTGCACAAGTATGCCTGTGTGTGTGTGTCTGTGTGTGTGTGTGTGTGTGTGTGTGGTGTTGGAGATTGAACTCAAGACCTCACACATTTTAAGAATTCTCTACCCCTTTGCTACACCCCCAGTTCAGATTCTGATAGAGTTATTGCTACTTCCTCCAAGAAGATTGTTCCATTTTTTTCCCTGCTTATTTTATATATTCTGCTTGCTGTTTCCACATTTTACAGACATTATTTCAGCTTAGTAACCAGGGGCAACTAGTTTAGTTTTTTCTTTTTTGTAATTCTGATGGTCATCTCATGGTTTCCGCCTCACTCTCAAACACTGCTGAGGTAGAGCCTGGAGCAGTGATTCTCAATGTGAGCAGTGCATTAAAATGACTTGGAAAGATTTTAAAACATTGCTAGACTAGACCAACTAATTCAGATCTTTAGGTATAAAGAAAAGCAATAGATTATAAAACGTTTTCCTGCTGAGTTTAAGGTGAAGCTAAGGGTAAGAGTACTTGTGTTAGAACACTTTAGGACAAGGTCTCTCAAACTTTAATGTGCCCAAGAATCGCCTGAGGATCTTGCAAACATGAACATTCTGATTACTATGTCCATGGTGAGGCCAAAAGTTTTCCATTTCTAACAAACTGGCTATGGCAGCGCTGTTGGTCTGTCAACAACTGAAAAGCATGGCCTTCAGGCTTCTTAGGGAGAAAAATATGAATGCCAAGAGTTTTATTTTCATCTTTAATTTGAAATTCAACTACTGTTTACTGTCCCAAAATACCTCAAACTTTTTGTTTCACTGATAGAACACCTCACCTCCATTTTTAAGTTCTGTACTCTTATTATTTCTTTTCATTTAAACAACAATTACAAACCCCACAGCCACAAATCCTCTTTTGTCTTTTCAATGGCATTTAAAAAGATGTGGAGGAAAATGTCTGTTTAGTTCACCAACCCACCTTGAAATAGTCATCTTACCTTCCCCAAATAATCTTTTGAAATACATGTGCACTTTTCTACAGAAATTTTTAAAAATATCTTGAAGATATTTTTTCCAAGTGAAAATTAGTATAATCATGAGAGAGTTAAGAAAGGGAAAAATATCTATAAAGAAAAAATTAGATACATAGAACACATATATGGGACTTATATATCAAAATCTTAACTAGAGTTCTTTAGTGTCTTCAAACTGTGCCTACTACACAAAGTAGTGTAAAGATCCACACTTCTATTAATCACCTAGCTCATTAAATAAATCAGACTATTATTTCTGCCTCCTGAGAACGTTTTATTTGCAAATCATAAATAATTAGTTATAAATAAAATAGACCGCTTTGATACATATGTTTGTGTAACTTTGGTTGCAAATATAAAATGAAGGCATGGAGGAATACCTAAATCTTATGAGATAAACATGATGATCCAGCTATTATTTGTTAGTAATAATTTGGAGCCATTGTGATTATTATTTTTTATTTAATTTTTTGATTCATTGAACACAAATGGAGTACAGCAATTGCTTTTCTGGTTGTACACAAAGTAGAGTCACCCCATCTGTGCATTCATACATGTACACAGGGCAATGACGTCTGTCACACATACTGTTATTATTCTTACCCCCAACCTCAACCCCATTGTGATTATTTGTTATCTTAATGCAGGAAAAAGTTAAAAATTGCAATAATCTTTCCAAAATATTTTTCTTGGTTGGAAAGGCATTACCTACTCATACTTTAGAGAAAATACCATCAACTGTCATGGAAGTAACATTGAACTGAATTTTATGTTTAATGTTCCTCCATTAAAGACCCAAGACATGATGGATCACAACTGCATGTATCATTATGACATTTGCCATGGAAGCTTGCATTTCTTGGTTCATATAACAGATGGTAGACTTCCTATCAAATGCATCTCTGTCATGTGCAAGAAAAAAAAAAAGGGAGCAGACACTGAATTTCCTTCACAATCCCTTCTGATCCTTAACAGCCTATTTGGCCAATTGACCATTTAAATACAGAATTTGTATTAAATACAGAATCTGGTAATCAAATCTTATGGCTGAGCCTTATCTTCCGATGGCCTCCTTTGACCAATAAATAACTAATATGCCAGGAACTGTTCTTACTGTTTCCAAAAACTTAGACACAGAAAGGATCTCAGAGTGCATCAGTGCTGTAGTTTTCAACCTATAATCTAAGAAACTCTAAGAGGTCCTCTGTAAGGCTGCTGGTTGGAAGGGAGGCTGACTAGGGATGCCATGCTCTCAGTCTCATTCATAAATCATGGAGTCTGCTCAGCTGGTAAGGTTTCCACATACCATTCTAGTCTAGCAATGAAACCTACTCTTCATATTCTAGTTCATGTCCTTCATTTTACATTGCAACATCGAAAGCATAAGCAATATTCTCCAGCTAGATTCATTACTAAAGAAGGAAGTAGAACCCATACATTAAGAGTCCAAAAATAGTTTTCTTTTCCCTGAACCAGTGATTCCTATGTAAGGCTAATCATCTGACTCAACTGAGGAATTTTCTGAAAATCAGATTCATGAGACTGAGTCAGGATGCCTGCAGGTGAGACCTGAGAATCTACACTTGAAAAAAATCTTTCTGGAGATTTAGATTAATTAGAAATGTGTAAATCCTATTAAAAAACATTTCTCTCACCTTTCACCTCTACTTGATCTTTCCCTATTCTCTTCATTGCCCACATCATTTTATCAAATTCTCAGTACTTTTCATAATTTTATTCCATTAAGTACACTGTTACAGCTCCTCATGAAGCCTGAAACATTACCTCAAATCAGCTAGGTTTTCTCCCTGTTGATATGAGATCTATGTACTCTTTTTAGGGATTCCTTAAATAAATGAAAACGAGTGCTGAGGTTCCATCTAAATACACTAGCTTCCTGCTAGTTGCCTCCACTCCCAGTACATTCAATTTCAAAGACTCTTTTTAGCTCATAATTCAAACATTCTTGAAAATGATGTACAACAGCCCGATATTAATAGAGCTTCTGAAAATCTGAGTTTCCAGGTGAAAATTTTTCAGGAACATTTACTTTTAAATTCCACTTTTGTGTTCATGTTTCACCATAGTGGGCATCACCTGGTAGTGTGTCATGTCATAGGAGAAACCAAGTCCCGCCGCTTGTGATGTAAACCTGGGTAACAGGTGAAGCCTTGCAATCAGAAAGACCTGGATTGGAATCACTAGCTGTGATCCAATGATCCCTTTTCTCTACTGATGAAGAAAATTTATCTCCTAAGTTGAGTCAAATGATACCTATTACTTATTAAATCCACCTTTACCTAGGCACCCAGAGTTACAATAAATCTTCTTCTAGGCATGTTTTCAACATTCGATGTTCATTTTTTCTTTTTAGCAAAAATAAAATTTTTGGTTGGCAAAGTCCATTTTTACTTTATATTGATTCTGTCTTGCATCTCATGTGTGTCAAATACTTAAAAATTCTCAAGACTTTTCATGAAGTCTTTTTAAAAGTCTCTGATAGTGATCTTACTGTGCCTTTAATTCAGTATTATTAAGGGCATTTTTGGTTTTTAATGAGTTGTCTCTGTTTAAAGACTTTCTCTTTGCTATCCACCCTCTTCCTACACACATGTGCATAAATATTTTAGATTGATGTGAATACGTAGCTCTCAAGTTTGGCTGATCACTTGCATCTATGGGGAATTTTAATGGCATAACTCCTTGAATCCTGTATCCCACAGAGTCTTATTTTAGAATGAGGTCAGGGCCTAGGAATGTGAGTGCTTGTGAAACTGCCCAAGTGATTCTTAAATTTACTTGGATTAGGTAAAGAATCACCCAGTAACATGCAGGACATGAATAGCTAGATTCTAAAACTTGCTCTTCTTCTGCTGACATTTTATGCTGAGAATTACCTAAGAAACAGTTCTTATTACTATGACTATTATCATGTATTTTCTTGTTATAATAACCATATTTGGCAACAAAACCTAAGACAAATTGACAAAATAATTGACTCTTAAGGATTAATGTTAGCATCTAACCACTTTAAATGATTTTTAAAATATTTTTTCATTCTTTATCTGTTGTACAAAAATACAAAAATAAAGTTTTGTTGGCCTACATTTTGCACATGTTAAAGTTGAGTCTGAATGTAAGACTAAACGTACATGAAAATGAAATTTATGTACATTAAATAGATCATCATAATTTTTTTTATGTTTTGCATACTTTTAAAAAATGGGCACATTTAAATCAAAGGATTTTCAGAGAAAATACTATAATGTCATGGAACCCTTTAGAAAGTATAGCATTTACTTTATCAAATATAAAATATTTAGTTTATCAAATATAAAAGTAAAAATATTGGTTGAAAGGAAGACTGAAGGATAAATAGCATATCCATTTATTTAATCAAGCTTTGTTAGTTAAACAACATTTGGGATTCCTTCCACTAATATAATCTGACATTTAAATGAGTTTGTGCCCATGTTCAGAAATTCTTATTTTAACTTAAATCCTTCGTGAGACTTATTTCCACCATGTTAATTCATAGTAAGGTAGAAAAACAGTGCTCTGTTTTATTCAACATGACCGTTTATGTAAGTGAAGACTATTATTTAACTCTGCTCATAATGTTAGCATCAGGTTCTAATCCATCTCTCTTCCTTTACCATGGAAAATGTGGCTAAACAAAATCTTCCTACTGAGTATGAACTTGATGTTGCAATCACTCCAGAGGTGGCACTCTGGTCACTGCTAATGAACCAATGATCATCTGTTTTAAAATACTTTGTACATGTGTGTGATTTAAATATCAAGGTTAAGGCTGAGGCAGGAGGATTGTGAGTTCAAAGCCAGCCTCAGCAACTTAGCGAGGTCCTAAGCAACTCAGTGAGACCCTGTCTCTAAATAAAATTCAAAATAGGGCTGGGGATGTGACTCAGTGGCCTAGTGTCCCTGAATTCAATCCCCAGTTCCAAAAAATAAATAAATAAATAAATAAATAAATAAATATCAAGGTTAATATTCACAATTTTTAAAAAGCATCACCTTTTACAAAGTGCTACTTAAATTTGTGTTTTTCCAAAACCTGTAAATTAAAGCATTTGTAGTTTGCACTAATAAGAAAAAAAAAACCAATAGCGCAGAAATTTTTTAAATCTTGCACCTTAGTAACCCATGGAACAGTGAAACTACAAGATTATAATATATCCTACATTACTCTTGGCTGTGCTGCCTGTATTATAACATTCACCTGTAGTATTTTAGGTATTTACCAAGGAATTAATTAATACTGTAGGTATCATTCTTTCCATAATTATTTTAATGTTTTTATTTTTGTTTCTGTGTGTGCTTTCATCAGGTTCCCTATTGTTCTCGATTTTTCTCCAAACTTTAATACTCTTTGACTATGTTGATCTTGTAAAAATGTTTTCCCATTAATTCACTTTTGACTTAGTATATATTTTTATCTTGGATTTTCTTCTCTCATATATTCTGAATAACATTTCTTGTGTGGGTTTCATACTCTTGAGAAGCTTGTTCCTCAGGCATCAGATAGACGACACATATACAGCTCAGGAAAACTACGCAGTCTCTATTTCTTGCCTGTGGCTTTGATCTCTCTTGGTTGGAATTAGTCCTCTCAAAGCTATGCTCTTGCCTCAGATTAGAATTCTGCCTGTTTTTCCCTTTCAAACCAAAGTTTCTATTAGATTTTGTGCCCATTTTGTCTTTGAATCTCTGTAGAGATTCAACCCAGTCTAATAAATGGAAGAGTACATTCAAAATCATATTTTAAAATCTCACCAAATTAGCCAAGCTGGATCAAGTGGGTTTTTGTTCATATTTTCAGTATGACTCCATATAAATTCAAGTACAAAATCTGAGAACAAAACAGATGCAAAACACCACTCTGGAAAACAGTATGGAGATTCCTCAGAAAACTTGGATTGGAACCATATTTTACCCAGGTATCCCACACCTCGGTTTGTACCCAAAGGACTTAAAAACAGCATACTATAGTGACACAGTTACATCAATGTTTATAACAGCCCTATTCACAATAACTAAGCTATGGAACCAAACTAGATGTCTTTTAACAGATGAATGGATTAAAAGAAGTGGTATATACACAATGGAAAATTACTCAGTCTTAAAGAAGAATGAAATTATGGCATTTGCAGGTGTATGGATGGAGTTGGAGAATATCATGATAAGCAAAAGAAGCCAATCCCAATAAACCAAAGCCCAAATGTCTTTTCTAATATGGGGGTGCTAATGTGGGTGGGGACTAGGGAAGAATGGAGGAACTTTGGATTGGGCAGAGGGATATCAGGGGAGGGGAGAGAGTGTGAAGATGGGAGGGATTGTGGAACAAGACGGACATTAATACTCTATGTATATGTATGATTGCATGACTGGCGTCACTGTGCTTTGTGTACAGCCAGAAGAATGAGAAGCTGTACTTCATTTGCGTACAATGAGTTGAAATGCATTCTGCTGTCATGTATAACTAATTAGAACAACAAAAAACAGATGCATAATTTATTTGAGCTTGACCTCTGAAGACATCATGCCCTCATTAAGTATGAGGAAGATAAATGAATGATCCAGGAATGTTTCTTTCTTGCTTCCTGGAGAAATCTGTAAGCAGCTTTATTAAGTTTAATTTTATTGCTGCATGTCAAATTACTAAAAACTTAATGACTTTAAACAATGCAGTTATAATGCCATAGCTTCTGTAGGTGAGAAATTTGGTCAAGGTTTATTTGGTTCCTCTGTTTAGTTCTCACAAGGATGCAATTAAGGACCTAGTCAGAACTGGATTCCCACCAGTTGCCAGAGTGGGAAAAGATCCATGTTCATATGCTCATGGTTCTTTGCAGCTTTCAGTTTCTAGTGGCTAGAGAATGCAAAAAGAATGCTTGCTTCTTTCAAGTAATCCGATGTTTTGAGACTCTTCTATGTTGCAAAATGTATCTGTATACTTATTTTCCTAATATTATAAAATGGTTTTCCATTTTCCAAGAATGGATAAACCATGTCTTGTTTATCCATTCAAATTGGTATTTGGGTTGTTTCCAGTTTGGGGCTATTAAAATAGTTTTTCTATCAATATACACATATAATTCTTTCTGTGGGCATGTTCTTATTTCTCTTGGCTAGTATTTTTGGGAGAAATTTAATATAGAATTGATTGGGACCTTTTCTTTGACTTAATAGTGCTAGCATTGAATACTGCATGTCTGAATTACCAAAAGTTAAGCCCTTCCTAAAGGAAATATTTGCTGTGAGATTATGCTGCTTCACATTTGATTTCCATGGTTGATTTCCTTTGATTAAATTGATTCATATGTAGAATTTAAATTGAAATGGAATCCTGTAGTGAGGGTATAATTTTCTGATAAATGTTAAAATTTCTGTTTCTTGAAAGAAAGTAACTACTGCGTTGTAGCATTAAAGATATGCTAGTTTATGGCCGGTTCCATAAAGATACTACAAATGCTTAAAATATACAAACTTAAACATATGATAAGTTTTTCTGCATCTGAGTTTACCAAAGCAATGGAAAATCACATTAAAAAGAAATATTGAAGCACATTAAATATTTGGCATTGTGTTAAAAGATTTTTATCAAGCAAAAATATATCACTCATTTTATCAAGGATTGAAAAGCACATTACTGATGAGGAAATTTTCTATGCCCTTATGAATTGAATGGTAGATATTAGAATAAGATCTTTTTAACTCAGACTTCAGTGATCCAGAACTTACAATACTCTATGTCAGGGTTAAAATGATGTTTAAATTCATAGTATTTTTAAGGAAAAGTTTTTTGATACAAATGAATTACTTAACAATGGTTATGAACTGAATGTTGCTGTCTCCAGAATTCACGGGTTGAAGCTCTACTCCCCAATGTGATGGCATTTGGAGGTAAGGCCTTTGGAAAACAATTCAATTATGGTAAATTCCTGAAGGTGGGAACACCATGAAGGGATTAGGGACCTTATCAGAAGAAGAATAGACCTACACTCATTCTCTTCTCCACCATGTTTAGACACAGTAAGAAGAGGATCATCTTCAACCCAGGGAGAGAGACCTCACAGGATTCTGACCTTGCTGTCTTTTTGTTCTGAACTTCACACCCTCCAGAACTGTGTGAAATAAATGTCTGTCATTTAAATTACTCAGTCTATGATTATTTGTTACAGAAGCCCAAGTACTTTAAGGGAAATGTCATTCTAAATATTCTCAGAAACATATTTATTTAAAGATCTTCTCCATGTTAATTACAGATTATTTTTACTAATACATTAGAGAGAATCCTGAAGTGTTTATGTAGGTTATACTCTTCTGATATAATTTTACATACTATTGGTAATTTAGTGTGATCATGTTTAGTTTGCTTTAGCAAAATCTAAAATACTGACTTCCTATAATGTTGACTTGTCTTCTCCAAATTTATTTAAATTACTGAACTTCATTACAGGCATTTCTTTAACATATATGATGCTTCATAAGAAAATATTTTTTTTCATCTTGACAGATGGGCCTAGCATATTCTGATATGTTCATGCTAAGGTGTACTTCTTAGACTCTCTCAGAATACTTTCTGACATGACTTCCCTCCAAGTTGTTTTTATAGTTTTTACTAAGTGCTTCAAGGAGTAATATTCTACAGCAAACTGCATGTGAACACCTTATTTATTTATTTATTTATTTATTTTGGTACTGGGCATTGAACTCAGGGGTACTTGACCACTGAGCCACACCCCCAGTTCTATTTTGTATTTTATTTAGAGGCAGGGTCTCACTGAGTTGCTTAGGGCCTCGCAAAGTTGCTGAGGTTGGCTTTGAACTCAGAATCCTCCTGCCTCAGCCTCTCAAGCCGCTGGGATTACAGGCGTGAGCCACCGCGCCCGGCCTTATTTTTAAACAGTATGTTATTGTTGCTTATTAATCCATGAGGACTTGTGTTTCCACATTTCAATTTATCTAATACAAACGAAAACTTGATTAAACAATATTATGCATAGGCAGATTGTGTGCAATTGATGTGTTCAGTTTATACATGAGTGAGTGAGGGAGAGTCACTTTTCTAGATTTATTCTTGGAGTCTTGGGGTCCTTTTAATCAGCGATCAAATATAATTACTTCCTAGGAGAATTCCTCACATTAGTTCCAAGAATATGGGGTTTCAGGTCTGAAGAGGGATAATGCTCTGAGTATCACATTGGGAGAATCAAAGTGTCTGTTTTATTAATCTACACAGGAAACTCTCAAATTCAACACTACTGATATTTTGGAGAGGACAAGTTCTTAATATAGGGCCCTTTCTATGAAAAATGCTTAATAGTACCCCTGGCCTTTATCTATTGTGTAGATTCTTGTAACATCCTCCTCCATCTCCCTAGACATTGACAAATGTTCCATGGGGGGGGGGGTGAAAATCATCCTGGGGCATAACCATTGATCTACATTTATTTCCTTTTCAATTTTTCTTTATTTTCTCTCTCTATATGCACTTCGGAGGGAGTTTATCACAATTCTTAGACCTTCATGTGGCTCAGTTTCCTTATTTTAATGCATGTGGACAGCAATACATTGAGTTATGTGGAATGATGAGATAAAATATGTAGAACATCTAGAGTAATAATTTATACATGCCTAGAGTTCCATATTTGTTTATTTCTTCTTATTTGGCTTTTATGAGAGCAGATTTGAAATTCAGGTTTTAGAGAAGTTTTAAAGTTTTTTTTAAGTTGATGAATTAAATATTTCTACCAAGTTTGCAAAACTCTAAACTTGTACCTCAAGAAAACAAAATTTTAGAAATTGAGGGTTATCAATACCAAGTCAAAACAAGCAAGAATAAATGGGTAAAGAGAACACACATTCAGTAGTTTTGAGACACAAGGTCTAGAAGTATAATTAGGGAAAGACCAAGAATTAAATCCAGCCTGGTCTTTGAAAGATGAGCTGTTATATGGAGGTTTTCTCTTATTTACTTAGGATTGGTTTGCTAATCTTAGTAATTAAAAAAACTGAGGCACTGCCTAACTAACCCTTATATAAAATACTGACATGTATACCCTGCAGGGAAAATTATTAAGCAATTGATGGGAATATAAAACAGGAAAAATCCATCCAGGTAAGAATGAGAATACAGAAGAGTGGGCAGTATCAGACTTTGGGTGTTGGTGCTTCAAACTGCAGTCTTGATCTCAGGAATCACCATATAACTTTTCAGTTAGCACTGGTGCTTTTTCATAATGGACATTTTGATTAAAAATTAAATGATGTGAATAATGCATTAAGTAGGTGTTGGATTTCTTTAAATTCAAGCTTCTTTTGGTATGCATTCAAAATTCTAGTTATGTTTTTAGTGTGAGCAGTCTCAGTGCCACAAGTAAGTTGAATTTCAAATTCTGTCACTTAAGTTTAGAAGGACTGCTGCTCTCTAAATAATTGATTTTATAAAAAGGAGAATCTTATCAAGAGATTCAGTTGATGTTCACAGGTTGTAGTCATTTAGCTCCTGGCTACCAATTCCAGGAGTGACATTCGAATATGCCAATCTTCCTTTTAAAGTTGATGGTTGCTAGGAGCAGTATTTGTACTATGTAGCTGTAAAAACTAAAAATATAAGCAAATTGTTACTATCTAAAGGCCTTATTTGGTCTGTGGCTATGTTACATAAAAATCTAAGAGTAGAAGGTTTATAAACAAGGTACTAAAAGTAAGTTTGCAAGCTGTTCTCTCCAGGCCTTTTAATAAGAAACTTATGACAATGCATAACATATGAACTGATATATAATGACTCCCTAGAATAATCCTAATTGAGCAGTTGATACAAAAATCTTTTGCTTTTTATTTACTAGCATTGAGTGTAGATGTTAGATAGGATTCCCTTTAAACTTCTATTTGTATGAATGCATGATCCTTAAAGGCGATTTACTCAGGTTTATATTGTGGTCTAAAAGTCTCATACAAAATCATAGCTTAATAACTTGTATGTTGTTTAAAATTTATGAAGTGTTACTGTAGTTAACCTAAGATTTTGGTTATCTTCATATAAAAAAATGATAAACAAAGAGTAGTAAGTTCAAACGTGAACAGCAACTACAGCCTCATTAATTCTCCATTTATTCTTTTAAAAATTGACAAATTTATTTGAAATACCTTTTAATTTTTTGCAAAATATTCTTTGTGAGTGGGTTGTATTGTTGCTATAGAAAAACCATTTTTTTAAATCTCACAGCACAAAATTTATCCAACCTTGATGAATCAGAAAACTTTGGCTATTTAATGTTTTTGTTGTTGGTTGAACCCTCTTTCTTTTAAAATAGAGAAACATTTTTAAAACAAAAACACATTTTTTTGCTGCAATGGATCAAACCATTTATAGACTCCAGGATTTTACTTTTCTGCAGCTATCGGTAGGGCTTCAGTCCTGACACAAAGAGGTCAGGCCCCCAGGCACGATCCAGGAGTTCTTCAGATCATTTCCCAGAGACCTAAGGGCCTTAGACTGCAGGATGCTGATGCCTGTTCAGTCTTTGGTGCATCAGTAGATGTGGTTTGTTGTCCAATATGGATGCTTCGATTTTCTACCTATTTATTGTGCATCAATTTACTTTCAATCTTAAGAGTAAAAAAATACACTATGTGGTCACACACTACAGTTTTAAGTCAATAATTTGGCAATTTGTTACACAACAACAGATAATTAATAGACCAGCTTAGAAACAGTACTTCATTAAGCTATATGAAACCTTCTGAAAGGAGTCCTGCCAATTAAGTTTGAATCTTGAACATTTATCCTCATTTGATGAACTTTTAATATTTTTTTTCTGTTTCACATCTAAAGTCTAAATGTCTGATATTGTTAAGCTCAAGGGACTAGAGCTGTGCATGTTTCCCATAGAGTCCCACAAAAATAGAAAATAGTTAAACTATATTATTTGTATTTGAAAGCTAATATGACATCATATAACATTACATATCACTTGTGATTCAGAGATTTTGAATAAATTTAAAAATGCAAATTACTATGATCATGAAAACACTGAGACAATGAAGCCATTCTTGAATAAAGTGCATTAATTCTCAGTTATTTAAATAAACTAAACATTACATTTATATTTCTATATATGTTTACAAATTGCAAAGTGTTGATTCATATGGAAGTGTTTTCTTTACCCAATGACCCTAGGAATCCAATAACAGAATGTGACATCTTCACAACACGTAGAGGTCTCACTGTTTCATATTTGTAAAATTTTCAATCTGTGAAATGCATTTTTAATATGTTCTGCTGGATCTGGCTTTCTAAAACAACAATCACTGAATTTCTACCCAGTTTTCAAGACTTTTAAATTATGTTTTTGTTTTGAATATAGTAAAAACACTACTGTCATCCTTCAGAAAGTTCTTTCACACTATTTTAAATCAGTCTTGGCTCAATATTGACCAGGCTTAATTAGAAATTTTAGATGAAATAGAGGATTATGTAAATTCCTTTCTCCCATTTAAAAGAAATTAAAAAACAAAAAAGTATATATCATTTGTACGATCTTATAAATGTTGAGATGGAATTGCCACAAGGGGCCCAACCACAGAGATGAGGATATAATTAATTCTGCCTTAGGAAGAGTCATCATTCAGATGTTTGAGAAAGTACTTATGAGCACAAATAATAATTTAATTGAGTTTAAGGAATTAGTAGAACTACCTTGATAAAAAGGAAAGACTTATAAGATTTTGTAGGAGATCACACTGGTGTATGATGTGAAAATTCACAACACCTGTTTGGGGGAAGGAGAATAGTTTAAGAACTCACGTAAGAAAACAGTGAAACACAAAGAGGGACAAGTGAGATGATGTGTTTTTAGAGAATTCAGCCTAATTCTACAAATATTTATTATATCAAAATATATTTGAAGTATAAAAATTATGGCAATAGAGAAAGCTGTTACTGAGATGCACCTGAAAGGCATTAAGGACCAGGACTGAGATGACAGTGTCTTCATTTTCTTCTCTCTTCTATCTTAGCTTATTATTCCATATTTGATGTGATTATGTCAAAGAACAAACAGCTAAACAACCAAATGCTAACCTTGATACTAACCAAATGTTTGACAGGAATTGTGTCAGAGTGCAAACTAACAGCACTGACTAAATATAGACAGTTGACCTATATGAAAGTCTTACATTTCTAGTTTTTGAAATTGGAAGAATAACAGGTTCAAATGAAAGAAGGATAAATCAGTGGAATCAGAAAAAGAATGTTGGAAGTTAAAGAAGTGGAATAAATGATGAGGTCAGTTTGGTACTTTCTCATTCTATATGACAACAAAATATATTCATAGACACATAGATGCATACCTACGGCTTTACTCTGATATGAAATCCAAAGATATCACAAGGAAAGAAAATTTCATGGTAAGAAAACTTAGAAAGGTGCAAATATCTTTTACAAAAGATTAATACCCAAATCCAGCATTATATAGAAAGGATTTTATAATTTGATCAAGCAGAATTTATCTTGGAAATACAAAGATGTTTAACATCTGAAAATACATTAATAAACTGACACACTAATAATGAGAGACAAAAATCAGATAATCACCTCAAAACTGCAGGTAAAGAATTTGGCGAAATCCAAGGCCTATTAAGTACTTTTTAAAAAAAAGTATGTCACCCAGTTTGAAACAGAAAATAACCTCTACAAACTGATAAAAGGCAAACATGAGAAACCAGAAATGGGGAGATGTTGGTCAAAGGGTTCAAGTATTCAGTTACAAGGTGACTAGATTCTGAAAATACAACCTAAAACATGTTGACTGTGGTAAATAATACCGTACTAGGTACAGGAAATTGGCTAAGAAAATAGATCTTAAATGTTCTCACCACAAAACAAACAACAACAACAAAAGCAGCAACTAGATGCCACCTTTGTCATTGTTCCCTGAGCTCAAGCCATGTGCACTTTCTCAATACACAAGAGATATTCCTGCATCTGACCCTTTTTCTTAACTGTTCCCTACTTCTGGAATACTGGTCCCTGTACTGCAGGCAATGTTTCCCGCATGCCATTTTCCATCACTTCACTCAGATCTCAGCTCAACTGTTACCTCCCCCTACAAGCTTTCTACATTGCTTTTCTAAAATATTCTGTTAGTTTGTATTTCCTTACCCTGCTTTTCTTTTTTTCCATATATATTGGATTTGATCTTTTATACAGCTATCTTTCTTTCTCATCTATTAGGAGAAAACCACAGAATGCCCAGATGTCTATTTATTTCTTGATTTTTCCACCAACACCTAGAACAGTGCTGGCATACAGAGATGATCCAAATTAATTTGTCCAAGGATGACTAATGGAGGTAAGTTGACTGCCCAAACACTTATTTTTCCAGCAGCTCAACCAGTACTGCTTCCCTTACTACACATCTTTTCCCCCAATACCTGAAAGTCTCATACAATTGATTTCAGTTTACTGTGCATGCCGGAAAAGACAGTAACAACATTAAACATAAAATCATTTATCATTTAGATTCTTCCACTAATTTAACTTGGCATCATGCCTCTTTTTGTTTGAAACCACTCTGGTTACATATTTCTCCCTGATTGTATTAAAATGTGATTTCCTAAAAGAAAAAAATATGTACCTGGTCCACATGTGTCCTTGAGGGCATCTGTGAACCCTGGATAGAAAATGAGCTCCCAGAAATCAAAGCCAGGCCCTCATTTCTTTATATTTCCAGTATTACATGGCGTTTGGCACTAAAAATGAGCCTCTGTGAATGGAGGAAGACTGGCATCTAAACAAGGTGTTCTGTTTGCATTCCTAACATAATAGTTATGATATTTTAATAAATAATTCTGATCCCTCTTGTCTTTATCCAACTGCTTTGTACAGCCTTTTCAAAAGTGTATTCTTTGCTTTTTTTATTTACTTTTTCTTTATAGGTCTTCCTAACTTCCAAATCCCTAGCATTTACAACCAAATTAGAAATCACTCAGCAGGAAAATTTTTTTATAATATAATCATAAAAACTTTTCAAATGTCAAATTTGTCAGTTTCTTCCCTTTTTCTGACTTCTACCAATGGTATCACGTTGGTCTTTATGTTTTTCATCCTTTTGTGACAGTCACTGTGCTTAGAATTGGCATTGCATTAAATGTTATAAGAAAACTTCACACAGCATAATTTAAGTGTGACCACAGGGTTCCAGTTACTTCACAGTATCTTCCCCATCAGCCTGTCATCAACCAGGTTTCTCTGTTCATTAACAACTTGTATGCTGGATTTTATTATACTTTTCTTCTATCACCTATCAAATGGCACTCACTACCCCGCAAATGGCACCCAGGCTAGTGTGTTTAATATCCAGAAATGTCCAGGGATATGTATGAACTCTTGGAATATTATTTATGAACTCATGCATGATCATTTAATTTATGTAATTTACATTATGCCACAATCTCTTTGAGTTTCTATGCTTTTCCTCTTAGCATTGCTTGTCAGTTGTGATTTTTACTCTGTGTATTCCATAATAAATGTCCACTGGATTTTATATATTATTTTATCTGCTGATACACATCTCTCCATTTTCTCTAGTATCAGAAACAGCGTGATAAATAACATTCTCATGCATGATTCTTTATGGACCTGTGCACGTGTTTCTCTAGTATTTAAACCCAGAAGTATGGTCACTGGTCATGAGTTATGTTTATATACAGCATCAATAAATACTGTCAGACAGATCTGCACGAGAGTAATTCTGGCTTCTGGTCCAAACAGTTCTTAACCCCTTGTTTATTTTTAAAATTTGCATGAGATTAAGTATTGGAGTCTGTGTATGTTTTTATTTTTTATTTATATAAAATATTAATACAGCATTTTTGTAGCTCACACTCTTCTAAAAATTTGCTTACATTGATTCATATAGCCCTCATATCAATCCATGATAACCAACCTGTGGTACCCTATTACACGACTTTAGGGACTAAAACCTAGGCACATTAAGACCTATTTTACATTACATTACTAGGAAGTGATTCAGACCAGATTTATCTGGTTTCAGGGTTTCTCTTCTTAACCTCTTTCTCATGTACTTCTAAGCCATTTGGTTTTCCCCCTCTGTGAATCTCCCATTTGTATTTTTTCTTCATTTTCTCTATTGGGGCTAAGTTTCATCAGTGAACAAAAGACTGTCTGTTTGCACTTGTATAAATAATTAATTCTGTGAAGATTAGGGAAAGAGGACTTATTTCTGTCAATAGTGATTGTTGGGAAGGAGATTCTGCTACTCTGATATTAATCAATAAACTTAAAGAAACTGAGGGAGGAAGAGATTGCAAGGAAGGAAACAAGGGACCAATCCGACAGGAAGGATCAGGCTCAGAGTATTTCAGTCAGGAGACCAGTGTGGCCAAAACAGAGTGACCAACATGGGACTGAGGGTGGGAGACAAAGGCAGGGATGGCAATGGGGTGAGGGCATGACACAACAGTGTAGGACCCTGTGGGTCTTGGAAGGACTTGGGCTTTTCCTTTAGTGAGATGGATCAACAGTAGAGTGTTTCGAGCAGAAGAGTACCATAATCTTTGGCTTTTTGTTTAAAGGGCCATACTGGAGATTCATATATATATATGAACACACACACACATATATACACACACATATGAACCTATATATATATCATATATGTGATATATATATATGTATATATATATATATGATAGGAAAAACAATAAAAGAAGGAAATAACTGATAGGAAGATGAGGGTAGGAGCAAGATACCAGCTAGGAAGAGGTCACAAGAGACGATGGAGATGTCCTCCTTCAGCATAATGCACTATTATGCAGAATTAATTAAATTTCTATTTATACTTATCTCTTCTGTGTTCATTTATTTATTGATCTTATCATGTTTGGACTATTCTTATCAAAATTATACTGGTCATACTCTGAAGTGGAAAGATACCCCTCACTTTTCTGTTCATTTTTTGGTTCACATTCTCCTTGTAGGAGGAATTGGCTCTTGGGTCAATTATTTCAACCTGGGTATATTCTAATTACCATATCAAATCCTTCCATATTTAACTTTTTCTCATTTCAGTTCATCTACCTGCCACTTTAGGTAGACCATTTTTTCAAGAACTTTAGTCCTTCTGCATGTAACATAGTATACTTTTATTTGTTACATGTGTCTTCAGTTTTTCAAATAATTTTATTTTACACATTGTCAGCCTGCATTTTCTCTCTTTATTCTCACTGTGATTCTTTCCAAAGATTCATGAATTGTGTAATTTTGTATTGTGTAATGTTCTTAACTTATTTTCTGCCTTCACTTTCATTATTTTTTCTTGGTTGCCTATGCATTTCTTTGCTGATTTGCCATTGCCTTGGCTTACCATGCCTTTGCTATTTTATGTGACCTATTTCTGGGGAACTTAAAGAATGTTACAAAGTATAGTCAGGGCTAGGTCTTTATGGCTTTTGAGAATTATTTCTACATTAATCTAAAACAAATATTTTGAGGATATCATTTTCATCTTAGATAATATTTTAAACTAATAATGCAGATTATTAGTTTAATAATAGTTTAGAAAGATTAACTGATTTACAGCACTGCTTTTTTATAATGAACTAAATATGTGCTCTCAATATTAGAGCATCACACGGAGCTCTGTAAGAAATTAGGGTATTCATGTTCATCTGCAGGTACTGATGAATACCTATACCATACTATTTAAGGCAGGTACACTCTAATTTCCTGCTCACAATCCCTGCAGACGTTAGCCTAGAACCACTAGGTTTCACCAATTATTTTTCCTTAATTAATATTCCTTATTAATTAATATTCCTTAATATTAATTAATATTCCTTATTATTATTGTAGTCAGCCTTCCATAAGCATGGGATCTTCATCTGTGGATTCAACAAGCTGTGGATAAAAATAAATTTGAAAAACTGTGTGCTGAACGTATACAGACACCTTTTCTTTGGTGTTATTCTTTAAATAATGCAGTATAAGAGCTATTTATATAGCACTGACATTATATGACATATTGTAAGTAGAGATGATTTAAGGCACACTATATGGAAGAATGTGCATAGATATTATACAAAAGTACAAATACTACACCAATATGTAAGAGACTTGAACATCATGAACTTTGGTATCCACTTCACTTTCCCAGACCAATAACCTCCAACTGATGCATAATTGAAACCTTCTTCTTTTTATTTAATTTTTCACTGTGACACTTTCCCATTTCTCTACCTTAGAGTCTCTTTCAAATGCAAATGATGGTGGCTGACTCTCTCAGTTACACAAATTTTGAATAAATAGGCTTTGCTTATTTTCATTTTATGGTCTTCACTTATTTTCCCATTTACATGAATCACTTAAAGTTAAAAGAATGCATTTCACTTAATTCACTTTTGTATATTTATGAAGTGATACCAGATCATGTTTTTGTGGTTTTTACATCTATGTAATTGGTCAGAGAGTAGGTTTACTAACAGAAAATGTAACATGAGGTCCCATAACAGTTTTCCAAGGAATTAATGGGTTATTCATGAACTCTATATTCAAAATAAGTTAGGGATGCTTATCATACATGACTTGTAAACTTCATTGGGCAAATATGAGTTCATCAATGTTCCATTATCACTAGCCTCTGTTTCCTTGAATATCATATTTGCTGAGATATATGGACCATGTGATACCCAGTCCTGCCTCCTCAAACACCCAGTAGATAGACAAGACAACTGAATACTTGGTTCTGGGCATGACAACCTAGATCTTTAAAAATGCCACAAATCAATACTGACCTTAAAGAAGACAAACTGAATTCTGCAGGATTTTTTTAACAGTCACCATGCTATATGGATATTGTAAACGTGGGATGCAATAGCCAGGTTATCTCCTCAATTTGTTTCAAAGAAATAAATTATTCTGTGTCAAAGAATTGATTGATTTCATATTCATAGATCATACCTTTTATTTTAATTGTAAAACCCAGATCAAGGTAAAGGAAAGTGTAAATCTAGCATTATGGAATAGAAAGTAATGAAAGCCCAGTTTGAAATTTTTCTTTAAAATATCCAAGCTTGATGCGTAAAGCTTTAGGTGTCTTACTATAGGCAACATCACTGGTGTTTAAGAGCTCTTCATTTAGCCTGTAATGTTCCATACCTTTGAGAACAGAGAACAGTGTGGGAAATTATTTACCTTTTTCTAAAAACTTGTCTAGTAAAATATAATGCCTGTCTTCTGTGAACAGAGTAAAAAAAAATTAAAAATTATAGAAAACCTATCTCTTACTTTTAGTGAATTTAATTCCAAAAAAATTAAAGTAAACCACAGAATGAATAATGCATTCTTTTGCTTTATCCAAGTTTTCCCTCTTGCCATGTTATTTAAGATGTATTCAGCATGCCCTTTTCCCTCATCCCATAAAGGAGATGCCAAAAGCTGAAGTACATAAAATAGAATTAAAGAAATAAAAGCAAAGACCAAACACTCAGGTCTATGAATTTTAAGTCCTCCTCTTGCAAAGGTAATTCATCTCACCTTATCCTGACATGCTTTTTGACAAAAATTGGCAAAGTTCCTGGAGGGAGGGCATCATGCCACACAAACAGATGGGTGAGAATGTAGGCAGCTCAGAGACCATGTCTGTCGAATCTGTTACAAAGGTGTTATACATCAACCAAGGTGATGAATATTGATCTACCTGAGTTCATTTAACTTTGGGGAAGATTCTACCTCTTTTAGAATTGAATCTACTTGAAAAATATCCAGCCATCCTAGTCAGATTGTGGAATTCTCAGATTAGAGAATCAACTTTTTCTAGTAGAGAAAATATCATAATGAATTACTTGGTGACTCTTTTCCCTTTGCTGCAAGAAACTACCATGAAATCTATTCATAAATAGGATCTGGAAAAAAAAAACACAGAGAATTGTTTTCCATAAAGAGAAAAAACTTAGTACAACAATGTAGAATTTTACCTGAACCTTGTGATCCCAGAAAAACAGTAGGACTGAGATTAAGAGATTCACCCACCCTTTTGCATCCCTTGAAGCATGTGAAATGCACATGCTTCTTTTGTTCTAGATTTCTTTTCTTCATACTTAAAAATAGTGAATGATTTGGGGCTGGAGGCATCACGAGAGTCAATTACAGTAGGATGGAACTTGGAAACCAGACTTCTATGATTAGGTAAGACTCCTGGAAAACCACCTTGCTTAATATACAGCAAAACCAGATACAGACACGAAACCCCCAAATTCCTATTCTGAGCCTATGATCAGCTGAACTGTTGGGACCAAATGACCAAACATCCTCTAAATTGATCAAATTTTAAATCAGTTTTTCTCTTTCTCATAGGCCCCTGAACTTGACCTACCGTTCAACCAAAGCTTGCTCAGGACCCTTTTTCATCTCTTTCTGTATTAGGTTCTCTAGAGGACCATAGCCAATAGCCTGTACAAATAATTTTAGGAGGGGATGTTTAGATTAACTTACAGGATCACAGGCTGAGTAGTTCCACGATGGCTGTCCACAGGTCGGAGAGTGGAGAAACTAGTAGCTGTTCAGTCCAAAAAGCTGGAAGCCTCACAACAAGAGGAACCAATCTGAGGCAGAAGGATGAGAAGCTCCTTGGAGAGTCATCTGTGCAAGTACGTGTTCCTCACCCACTAAGAGCATGCGCACTCCTGCCGGAGAGCCTCCTGGCAGTCCTTCCCCTCTTTGTACATCTGAGTCCCAAACAGTGCACAAAGCTACCCACCTACAGGCAAAGTCCTCCTCATTCCGTTCGCTGACCGATTTGCCAATCCACATGCCAATATTCTCTGGAAACATCCTCATATCCAGGAGCATCCTTTACCTACTTTACAGATGCTCTCAATCCAACCAAATTGAAACCATAATTACCATCCCATGTCCTTAGAATAGGCTGCCCTCAGGCAAACCACTCATGATTAGCTGTTTAATCACACCACCCTCTCCTCCATACTTAATTTTTCTAAGATTGTTTAGTCCATAAAAACTCTTTCTGCCTGACTTTTGATATATTTGCAAATCTCTAGTGAGAAATTGACTTCCCTTTCAATACTTTCCTTCCCACTATTGCAAGCAGTTCCTTTATGCTATGATAATCCTTTGAGACAGTCTTACCATCTCTAAATTTACATGTGTTTTTAATTGATAGTTTAAAATAGTGTGTTTTCTCTAACCTATATGAGTACATGATGAATTCTTCGCTCAATAATGTATCATTCATTCTCTAAAAGTGTTTCTAGGTTATCCCAAAAAGGAAAACCAAAACTTTGTGTGTGGATCAGGGCTGTTTACCTAATCTTTACTTAAGTGTATGTGGATATCCTACTTGGACTTGTTGCATCAGATCTCACTTCATTTTCAGCCTTCATGATTTTTAAGAGCACACACACATGGAGTTCTTACAGTTCAACTCAGGAATGAGTTACAAAAAGTTAAAGGATATTTCTTTCTAACTGAATACATGTAAAATTGATCCTAACTGGAAATTTTAACTTGTCTCAAATAATTCACTTTCTCTGTTAGAGACACATGCTTCTTTGTTCCAGATTTCTTTTTTTCATACTTAAAAATATTGAATGATTTTGGGCTGGAGGTATCACCAGAGTCAATTACAGTAGGGTGGAACTTGGAAACCAAAAGGCCAAGGAGACCACTTTTCCTTGATATCTCAGAAAGAATCTGCTTGGGCTGGGGTCTAAGCTGAAACAACCTGGAATATCGTACAACTGAATACCCCTGACCCCTGTTGCTCTCTCTTTAACTATGTAAAAGTCTTTTTTATCATGACCAGAATAATTATTCAATTTCTTTTTAAAGTCCCATGGTATTTTTGTATGATAGAATACATTTACAATGGGTAATAGGTTTCCAAGAAAAATGCTGCATCTTTTTTCTCTTGTCTAACTTGGATCCTGTTACATACGGTTAATAGCATGCTGGTGAGATTAAGGTTTGTCTTCTGGTCCAAAGCAGTTTGAGACTTGGTTCACAGAGTTTCAAAGAGTTCTGAAAAATGCAGCAGCCCAAACCTGCCATTGGAAATTGAAGTTGAATGCAGCTCCCTCCTAATGGAAGAAGGCAAAACTAGTGGCCTAGAACAATTCATTGGCAACTGTGAATAATACTCTCAGGATAACTGAGTATTTCCTTTCTCTCATCCAGGTATTCTTACACTTGGTAAATGTGCAAAGTCTCTAAGTGTCTCTGAATGATTGAAATTCCCCACTGAGGACTCGTGCATTCTCAGCCTTTGAAACTCCATTTCCACCATTTCTTGTTCATGACCTTAACCTCTAACTCTTCAACCTCATCATTTCTGATGAACTTCGATGGTCCTACCAGTAACTACCAAATCACAGGAATAATTCTTAATCTTCCAAGAAACACTTTTTTGTCCAAATGTTCTTGAAACTATTTGAACTTAGGCTGATTCCTATGTTAAAGTTTTAAAAAATTCTCCCCCTCCTTTTCCCACATGACTGAGGTCTTCTGAATAAAGGTTTATGTTTAAAGAGACTTTGGTTCATTTTCTTCTGCAAAACTCCCCAAATTTAAAACCAGATAACAAAAGCTATAGCTTTTTCTATACATTCCCAGCACCCGGTAAAAGTGAAGAAAATTAAAATAAAACAGGGTAGATATATTTAATATATTTCTTTGGATTTATTTTTAAAAAACAAATGGTAACATGCACTCTACCAATTACTTTGGACAGATAGTAGGATCTGTTTGATGCTGATAAGCCAAGCAGTTAACGTTACTACTGTTACAATTTAATCTAACTTGTTAAGTGCTATTATTGATGATTTTAAATAATTGTTAAGGGAACTCAGTGCCCATCTATATGGTCTTGATCGTATTTTCTAAGATCATTTCTTGATTCACTGTTTCAAACTTTCCCTATTTTGCCCTGTAGAAATATTTATTGATCCACCTGTAAGGCACGATTTTGTTTAATTGATTCTGTCTCTTCCTTTCAGTCTGCAATAATTTTAACGAAAAGGATCATGTTTTATTTACGTTTGTGAACCAGCACCTAAATCTGTTTCAGCACAGATAAATGATGGAATTAATGAATAGATGAATGAGAGCAGATAAACCAAATACAAGGTGAACAGGGAAATTCACATAATAGTGGTCATAGGAGGGGTAAGACCTCATGAATCCACATGCAAAAGTAATTATAATAAATAACAATGGGGGGAATAAGAAAATAAAGTATAATTGTCAGGGATTATTTTTCTATGTGGAATTGTAAATAGGATATTATTTTTCTTATTGCCATATTCTACTCTGAAGACTTCTCTTTTTAAAAGAATCTTTTTTAATAGCAGCCTACTGATTGCTCATAACATAGCTTGTTTCTAAATGTGTACCTCTCCATCCAGTGACAAAGCAGAACTGTTTATGTGTTAGGAGGCAATGACTGAAAGGGAGACAAAGGTGCCATTTTCTACCTTGAACTGCATCATTAACTCACCTTGTGAGTTGCACACATTATTTAATTCCTCTCGCCTTAGTCAGCTCAGGTGTAAAATTGGGTGGAAATCTATAACTGATGGTCCACATGAGTGGTTTGATTAAAGATGTCCAAGCAAATTAAGTGAGATTGAATTTAAAGTACCCTCTGAGACTAGAATTAACTCTGACCAAACACTTCATAAAACCCTTGAAACCTTTATAGCTACTTGAAAATGACTTTACTTCTTTTTAAAGTTCCTTGATATTTTAATAGGACAAAACAAATTTATAATAGGCAATTTGTTTCCAAGAAAGATGCTCTGTCTCCATTTTTCTCTAGGAAGATTCAGATTACACACACTTCAGTATCACTGCATATCTTCTAATGAACTTTCAAGACATCACAGGGTTCCTTTGTGATTACAGTTTCCTGTCGTCTCTCCTCCTCTGCTCCCCCATCCTCTCCTCCTCTTCTTTTCTTGACCCCATTCCACTCTTCTTTCTCCTTTTTAAAAAATCCTCTTCTTCTCCTCCCCTTACCACTATTTGTTTTTAACCAGAATGTTTTAAAAGGTATAAGCGATACACGCTAATAACAATTTCCATTTGGATGTTCTTCGTTGTACTGATGTAGACATTGTGGTATAAAGTGGTGGAAGGTCTTACAGTGTTGTACTGAATTGGTAGGGAGGAGAGAAAACAAATTGAATAATTTACATTTTTATGGTTTCTGAAATTTTAAAAAGATCATGGTGATTTTGACTTAGAAAAAAGAGAAATTGGAAATCTTGAAATTTTGTATGAAGCATATTGTCTCCACCATATGGATATTAAAGCAATAGTATAAAATAATTTCTGTTTTTTAAAGTATTTTAAAAGCACAAGTGACAACTAATAAGATAGAAGACAAAATAATTTATTTCATAAGTTTAAACATTAGAGAATAAGCGAGGAGAAATGGCACACACCTATAATCTTAGCAACCCTGGAGGCTGAGGTCAGAGGATTACAACTTCAAAGGCAGCCTCAGCAACTTGGTGAGGTCCTAAGCTTCTTAGTAAGACCATGTCGTTAAATAAAATATAAAAAAGGGTTATGGATGTGGGGTTGAGGATGTGGCTCAGTGGCTGAGTGCCCCTGCATTCAATACAAAAAAATTTAAAATTACAAAAAAATACAATACAAAAAATATGGAGAATAAGTGAATAATTTTATGCCACTTATGTCTATTTTGCTGAAAAACTAAGATTGGGTTTAATTTCAGCAAGCATAAATCTGAGTAAATATTCATCCTTAGGTGTACATTTGATAAGCCAAACCCAAAAATCCAAAGGCAGAATGTTTTCTCTGATCAGTGGATGCTGATGCATAAGGGGGGGGGGGAGGATAGGAAAGAATGGAAGAAGTATGGATGGTGTGAAGGAAAATGGGACAGGAGGGGATGGGGAAAGGACAAATAGTAGACTGAGACAGACAGCATTACCCTATGTATATGTAAATTATATGAACTGTGTGAATAAAAAATAAATAAATTTAAAAAACAAAAAAACAGCAACAACAAAAAAATGATGTACCATTTGAGGTGGAAATGTGAATCTATTTCAGTTTTGTTACTTACTAGAAACAATTCCACTACAGAGTTGAACTTATGAATAGTTCAGTGTATTCATTAAAGTGAATTTAAAAATATGTTCACATCTTTTTCAATGAAAATATATTCATTGTTCATTAAATTTTGAAACAAAAAAAATTGCATGTTTAGATTTCACTTTTTATAATATCTGAGGATTTGAAAAATTTACTTGAACTTTATCAGGTCTTTATGTTGATTACATTAAGCAACACAAAGCTCTTGAAATAACAATTTTAAAACAACTTTTTGTCCTATTTGGCATTTTTTGGTGGTACAGGCTATCTTAATTTAGGGAGGGGGTTTACATTTCTAAACCTCATGCATCAGTGTGTTTTTCCTGACACAGATGGATAGCCATTTCTGTCAATTTAATCTCACGTATGAATATCAATGAGATTTCATATCTTGATTGTTATAAATGAAGTAAAATATAACACATGGGGCTGGGACACACAGGAATTATGTAAGCCTTTTGTTCTTTAAAGTGCTTAAATACTTTGAAGTGTGATGACTTTAGAGTGATTGACACCAGAAACATGACTCTAGATTGCACTCTCAGATCTGGAGCAAAGAAGGTCAAAATCGATAAGAAGATAGGAAGTGAAGAGTCAGTTTAGAGGAAATGTGCTGTTAATTTATAACTCTTTCATTTGACACAGACATTTTACCTATTAGTTAAGACATAAAAATTTAAGTTTTTATTTATTAGGATATATTTTATAAACAAATTTTTAACTGTTTAGTGAATCTGACTAGATCACTTAACTCTTTGTTTCTCAATGACCTGCCATCTTTTTTTTTAACCTAAATAACTTTTTTCTTGGTATAACAAACAGGTTCTGTTGCCATGGTTACAAATAGTCACAGCCCGTCACAGCTGACATTTTCATCTTGAAGTTGCCACTTCCCCCAGCCATGACTGAAATTAAGTGAAACCACATTTAACTAGTTTTCTTCCTATATCCCAAGTCCTTTCTTCTCATTTTCCATTTTTAGGTATTCTCCTTCTAACCACATTCTAATTACTGACATTTTGAAAGTCTTTGGGGTCACCTGCATTTGTAATTATAATACTATGGTTTTTACATGCCATATATCTCAAAATGTAATTATCAGTCCAGGTGTCCTCCTTTCATTTTCATTTCCTGCTTGCCTTTTTCATTTTATAACCTAGGTATATCCCAAAGATTTGATTTTCCTTTCTTCTGGAGGAAACCAAACTCAGACAGCCTGGGGGCGCTTTTCATCTTTCTTTTGGGGAGCTTAGCAAGCATTTGGTTCAGTATATCTGAGCTATCACAAAAGAAGTCCATATTAGTACCAGGGGTACCTGTTTTGAGGCTATTTAATTTTCCAGACAACTTCAATTATGCAGTGACCAAGCAAATGTTCTTTGTATCCCATTTACCTATAAACATATGGAACAATGGGGACTATGGTCTGTTTAATGGAAAACACTGCTTGGTGAACTAAGCTAATCCTGATCCAAGCACACAACTCAGAGGAGAGTGAAAGGACAGGACCCACGCAGTTTGCTGCTCCTCTACTTGTAAATTTATTTTGCTTTTCATCACACACCCACTTTCCATGGTGTCCCCCTCCTCCAAATATATTCCGCTCCTAGTAAATGGAACCATTAATCAACTAATGTTTTAAACCATGAACCAGGACTGCCTCTCTATTCCTTCCTTTTTCTCACCTCCATGTTGTATCAATTATTTCATTCAGTCTTTCCCTAAAATGTATCTTAAATGTTTCCCATGTCTCTGTCTCCACTGCTATTCTTCTGTCCACATTTACCAACACGTCTAACTTTAGTTTTTGCAACAGCCTCATAATTAGTCTTTTGTATTCTGCCCTTGTTCTTTGCAATCTACTACCCCTGCCCATGCAGCAAGTAGCAAAAATGATCAGTCTAAACATAAATTTCATCACTTTACTTTTTGGCTTAAAACCAGTGGTTTCAAGAACTAAATTAGTGTTCAGATTTCTTACCAAGGCATGCTGCAATTCAATATGAAATTCAACTTTAGCATCATTCCATACCTTTCTAGTTAGCACTGAGCTTCAGCAAATTCAGGTTTCTTTCTTTTAGATAAAAGACTGTACTCTTTCCTATTCCAGCACTCTGATGCATGCCATCTCCAATACTGGAAAAGTTGTCTCCCCCAGAGGTTCTGCTCCTGGCCATCTTCCTGACACCTATTTCACATGCAAAATTATTTTTAATAATACAGGTGTTAGAATGTTTATTCTAAAATCAAAAATAATACATGCTTATTCTAAAACCAAAATATTTACTGCTTAACCAAAAATGGCATTTCATAGTAATCCTATATAAATTAAACCCCCCAATGCTGTATTTCAACCCCTTTCTTGCTTTCATTAAAATTGATACTTCTTATTGTATTTATTATAAGATATATTTTTGCAGTTATTATTTATTAACTTGTTATTTCTTTCTGTCTTTTTTCACTGGAATGTAGGTTCCATGTTCCCTGATCCCTTGTTTGGAATTGACAATTTACAGACATCTGATAGGTGTTTCCTAAATGATTAAAGGACTGGTTTAATATAATAAGGAAGCAGAAATTTACAAATATGTGGTAAGAATTAAAAGTTGAAAGAACCATTTCTACTATATCAAATAGTATTTCATTACTGTAATTTGTAGAAAACATTCAAAGTTCTAAATAAGAATAATTTAAAATTTAACATCAATAACCTCACTGAAAATGTAACATTTTCAATCTCCTTGCTGTGTGGTACTAATAAAGCATTCATCCTGGTACAGGTAGTCATAAATATTTGTCTGGTTTTGTTTTTCTGAAACCACATCAAAATGCTTCTTGGTGAACTTCATGTTTAAAAGAAAACAGCAATGAGATTGGAAACTGAAAGAATTCCCTACTGTTTTCTCTTTACAACCTTCTCAAGTTTTCCTCTTTTTGAGAAGTTAGAGCACACCAGAGGTTCTCTGATTGGTATTTCATTGAAAATAATATGAATTCACAAGAACCATGTTATTCTGCTTTAAAGAAAAAGTTAGAACTACGTTGTTTCCTATAATGCAGAAAAATTATGAAGTCTTCCTATGTGACCCGTTCTTCCTTATCTGTTCATTTGCTTGTTCTTTGGGGCTTGGTCAAAGTTCTCTTCCATGTCAATCTGCAGCTTATAGTTATTTATCAGATCATAATATTTTAGTGGCTTGAACATAGCTGGTATTCTTAACTCATTTAGTGCTAGGAAGATAGCATATTTCAGGGAAATAGATTATAGCGAATACAAATATGATGGCTAAAGTCACTGATTCTTGACTTCAAGATTTGCCACCATGTTTTTTATGAAGATGGCAATGAATTATTAAATAGAACTCCTGTCAAGTCCTTTAACAATGTGTTCAATGGCATCACTCAGGATATGATGGCAACCAACTTTGTGTTCAGTTAAGAGTCTGCTCTTAGCACATATCATAAGCAGGAATATGCTTTCATGAAGAAGGCTTCTATTTTTAGAGAATGAAAAAATGTTATAAAGAACCAGAAAGCTGGTGTGCAGAACACAAATCTCAAGTTTATGAATAGAATTTTTGTAAAAAATAAGGATGGCTGGAAACCTTTTATAGGTCCTTAAGTCGTCAGTACAGACACTTACCTGTGTTGTTCTGGAAATTAACCTCCTCAGGAGTGGATGAAGACTACCTACTCCAAATTCATTCAGAGAAAACTCTGATGAAGAGACTGAATTATCATGAAAATAGTACTGTGTTCCCTAAAACAACAGGGAGACACAAGACCAGAAGAACTTGTTATACATGAGACAAACCAACAGGTGGGACAATAATAAGAAAAATCACTGTATGTTCCAGGAGGATCCTTTGGTCAATGCTTAGTGCCTAGTACCATGCCTGGCACAGGGAGATGTTCAATAAATATTTGTTGGGTAGAATTAGTCTAGAAGATACTTTGTAAGTCATACTTGAGTTTTGTCCATTTTAGTGAATTGATAATTGGAAATTAATTTTTAATGTTCCTGTTCAATATTTCTTTGTGAATACTAGTAGTGTAATGTATCTGATATTTATTGTAGAGGGACAAACAGTCTAAATATTTAACCTATTTCTCCTTGATTTGAAGAAAAACCTAAACATATTTGTTTATCTTCACTTAGACTGTATGGATCACTGTCAAGATTTTGATGGCCAAAATAAATAAAGCATAGTAAATCAAATATTTTGTAGGGCACTACTTTACTCAAGTTGATGTTAAAAAGGTTTTATTAGTGTATTGCAGTTATAAATAATGTGGAGTTCAACATATTCATAAATATATGTAAAATAATTTGTTCAATTTCAGACCCCACTACTATAAATATTGGTATGCATGTAGCATGATACTAAGCCGATTTTAGTTTGGGGGATGCTGTATATCTTACATGAGGCCATATACTAAGAAACATCTTAATCACCTATAGGAGAAAATATGTCTGGCCATGGTATATTTCAATATTACCTAACATTGAAAGCTTACTATTAAAATATCAAGCTTGAGATAAAAATTTACTGCAAACTATTCGTAAGTTCTTTTGAAGCTTACTTCATTTAGTGTTTTTGTTTCCTCCCCAAAATCTTACCTGAATCTGAAATGTTTGAATATTTTATTTAGGATTTGTTTTGCTTTAGGAAAATTTCATAGTTTTTTCATTATTTTTATTATAATAGACTTCAGAGGATACTAAGATGCATACTTCGTAGTATGAATTTTTAAAACTATCTTTGGCTTTTGTAGATTTCTTGGTAATGGGCAATGTTTATTTATACTGTAAAAATGGGCTAAGAAATAGTCTCATCTCTACTAAAAATCCTCTGCTTAGAGAATGTCTTAACAGTAAGTCTAGTGTTAATACTGTGCTCTTCATCTATCTACATGGTAGAACTTCCATAAGGGGAACTATGTGGGTTTAAACCAGATAACACTCGAGTCAGGGAGCCCCAGGATGAGTACATCCAGGGTTGCTTTGGAGGACAGTGTAATCAAAATCAGGTGAGCACTGTACCTGCTGTCTAGAAACCATTAAAGCAGATTTGGGAGGGAAATTAATCACAGGAGCAATCTGATTAGATTAGAAGTTGACTTGGACTAATTTATTTTTAAATGGGCTTCCTATGATGTTTGTTGTATGGCATTTTTAAGGCCGCTATATTTGCTTTCTGTAGAATAGTGTCATTTCTGATAATGCTACCACATTAGGATGATTTTAAAATAAGTTTTGAGAAATTGTGTTTACAGACAATATTATAGATGGTAGTAGATTCAATAAGGAATGTGAAAAACATAAATGACTAATGAATGTATATTTGTTGTATGGATGAGTATATATCTAAATGTATGCAGAGTAAATATGAAGCTTGTCTCATATACATGTTATCTCCAGTCCTGCAGAGAAGGCAAGTTTTAATATGCTAAACAAAATTTTCCACAGAGTTGCATGTGTATGTGTCTATGCTCACAGGTATTATGAATGCATGTGTATTTTTGATCTGAGAGTAAAGCGTCCTGAAGGAAGAAAAATCAATTTACCTTTGTATTCCAAGAACTCGTTTTTATTTGTAGTTAAGTAATCTCTCACATTGAAATCGTCTCCAAAGACTGAAAGAATATGGTCTAGGGTTTCTAGGGAAAGTTATCCTACAGCATGGATTCTGACATACACTACAACATTGTATATTATGTCAAGTAAGAGAATCACAAGGTGATTCTACTCATATGAGATATCAAGAAAGATCAAATTTATTGAGATGGAAAGTAAAATGGTGTTTTCCAGGGACTGGGAGTAGAATTAATTTTTTTTAGTACTCAAAGAATTTCAGTTTGGCAAGATAAAAAGAGTTCTGGATATTGGTTGTACAATGATATAAATGTAATTAACACTTTTGGACTCTATACTTATAAAATAACTCAAATGTAAAATTTTGTGTTCTATATATTTTACTATACTAAAAAATTTAAAATTAAGGTATATAGCTTCAATTACATAGAAGAATATTTTTATTTATGATATACTGCACAGTGTGATGATATACTAAATAATAATATACTATACATTTGAAAATTGCCAAATAAATTTCAAATGTTCTTAAGATAAAAAATAAGTATTGGAGTCAATGGATATTTTAATTGCTTGATTTAATTAAACCACATTGTAGCAATAAATCATGACTTTGTTATCCCATAAATATGTACAACTATAATTTATTCACTTGTAATTAAAAAGTAAAAATTAAAATAACTTTTAAGGCTAGGTTTAGGGCTAGGAAAAATAGAAAAATAAATAAACATTAGTGAAATCAAGCAATGAACTTAAAATTATTCTAAAATATTTTATACATTCTATCAGAATGACAAATTTCATATACTTTTAAAATGTATCATTCAAAGTGGCTGGCATTTTTTAATATTAATATATGGTGACTGACTAAGCTAACTTAAAGATTTCATTTGAAGATAACCATTCCCACCACTATAATTATGTATTCAAAATATGAAATAATTTATTTTATAACTTTTTTACATTTGTATTTAGTAAATGTACACTTATATATAGACATAATATAACATGGTAGCTGCAACTGTATGTAAAGACTGCTTTAAAAAAATGATACAGATAAACATGCATGATTAGTTTATCCAAAGACAAAACTACATAGTATCTTTTGAAAGGTAAAATTTATATTCAAATTTACTGCCTAATTTTGATTTCAAAAAAATAGTTATTGTGTGCATTTCCAGCCTTATTCACTGTGTAATGTCTGCTTTGTATAGTGTCTACAAGTTGCATGCACAATTCTTTTTATGAGTTTCTCAAGAATCAGCAGTAGAAAGCAGAATTTCATGTTCTGAAATAAATTATTTAAACCCCAAAGAAATTATGCTGGCCAAGTATATAACCATACATAGGGTCTAAGAAGGTTGAATTCTCTGAAAATTGCACATTATTATTGAATAAAGCTTATTGAAACAGAGAAATCATTTCAGGTAGTGCAATTTCCAAGGGTGTTTTGTAGAAAATGATTTTGTGGCATACAAAACAATGTTTTTCAGAAGTTATTTGATAAATTCTGTTCTGTCCCATTTCTCTCCTCACAGCCTTTTCCTGAACCACATTATTCTTCAGGGGGGAGTTATATGTGTTTACTAGCACCACACAAAGAATTTACAAAGGAAGAAGAAAGGACTTGTCCTTTAAAATGTATCCAGTTTGCTGTAAACATTAGCATTTAATAATTTATTTGTGGCCACAGTGAGGTTTTATGATTTAAAATGAAATACCTCACTTTATACCAGTTCTCTCAATGCTGGATTACTGAGAAGAAGTTGAACGCATTATATTTTATGTCCAGGGATAAAGGGACTTCAGATCTATCATTTAAAAATCAGCAATCAAAATGGACGTGATTTTCAAAGCTGATCATAAGGAAATGTGTGTGGTATTTGAACTTGATTGTGGACTAAATTCTTACCTAAAGATTATGTAAGTTGGTCCATGTGCACTGCATTTCCAGTTAATGTTTGTCAAGCCAGAACTCCTGTCTATAAAGAAATGAACAAAATGTAGATTTTTTTTCTAGAAAATGATTAATCTGTCAATAACATATTCATTTGTTAGAATAGTTAAACAATGGGAAGAATCTTGAAAAGGCTGAGATGTTAAGGCTGTGAAGGCTTCACACCTCCTTACCTGCACTTTCATCCTTCTTTTAAGAAATTTTACTGCATGCCATGGTGTGTCAGGCACTATTTTACATTCTGGGAATATGAGTATGAGTAAGAAAACATAGACTGAACACAATGAAAAGAACCATGTGCTGACTCACTGGGAAGAGGTTTGTGAGTTGTTATTTAAACAGAAACTTATTTGAGGTTAGTAAGGTGGGGGCCCTTAGAATTCCTATAGGGAGTGTTCCAGACGGAGAAAATAGCTGGTGCCCAAATTCTGCAATACTGGCATGCCTGTTATATTTGAGAAATAGCAAAGAGGCTAGCTGAGCTGGAGCAATGTGGACAACTAATGGATTGTGTGTGACCTTGCAAACTTGGCCAAGCCTTTTAATATACTGTAAGAGGGAAATCATGGGAATGCTTTGAGAAGAGCAGTGAAATACTGAATTACATTAAAATAAGATTATTCTGATTTCGGTCTTTATAGGTGCTAAGAACAGATAACGAGAAACAAAATAGAAGACTATTATATCTGGCATAGAATGGTGACTTAGTCCAGTGTGTTAGCAGTGATGGAGATGAGAAGTGTTGACTTGAGAATTTACTGAGTAAAGTGGACAGGATTTTTCTGAGAGTTTAGATGTGCAGTATGAGAATAAGAGAGGAGAAAGGGATAATCACAAAGTTTCGGTTTGAGCAAAAGAAATTCTGGTCTTCCCAATTATTAAGATGAGGAAGGTGGGAGAGAAGGAGATTTGGGGAGGAACATCAGGGAACTGACTTTGGAAATAATATATTTGTCATGTAGTGCTTGATATATTAACCATGATATAAAGTAGGCAGATGAAGATACAATCCTAGATTTCAGGGAAAAAGGTTGTCTAAATATATGCAACTTATAGCTATCAACATATAGATGCTAAGTTTGTCAGCGTTCTCACTGTGACAAAATGCCTGAAATAATCAGCCTAAAAAGAGAAAAGATTTGTTCAGCTCAAGGTTTTAGAGGATTCAATCATGGTCTCTTGAGCTTGTTGTGGCGTAGTACATGCTATGGTTTGGATGTGAGGTGTCCCCCAAAAGCTCATGTGTGAGACAATGCAAGAAGGTTTAGAGATTAAATGATTGGGTTATATGAATTTTTAACAAATCAGTGTGCTCATCCCCTGGTAGGGATTAACTTGGTGGACGATGCAGGCAGGTAGGGTGTGGCTGGAGGAGGTGTTTCATTGAGGGCATGCCTTTGGGGTTTATATTTTATCATGGTGAGGAGGAGTCTCTCTCTGTTTCCTGATGTCATGTTCCCAGGCTCTTTCCTCTTCCACACCCTTCAGCCGTGATGTTTTGCCTCCCTTCCAGCCCAGAGCAATGGAGTCTGCCATCCATGGACTGAGGCCACTGAAACCATAAGCCCTAAATAAACTTTTCCTCCTCTAAAATTATTCTTATCAGGTCCTTTGTTCACAGCAGCAAAAGCTGACTAAAACAGTGCATCATAGTGCAGGAGAATGTGGCAGAGGAGGCCTGTTCACCTCATGGTAGCCTGGAAGTAAAGAGAGGAAGAAGATGGGGCCAGTGCCCTAATATCCCTCTCAAGGGCACAGTGAAATAACATCTTCCCCCTGTGTTCTACCACCTCTCCATAGCGCCACAGGCTGGCAACAGGCCCCTTTAACACAGGGACCTTTGGAAGACATACAAGGTGTGAACTGTAGCAGAAGGTATTTAAGGAAACTGGTTGAGATTATCTAAGAAATCAGCATAAATAGAGAAAAGAAAGCATTCAAAACTTGAACCTTAGAAGTCATTCTGATATGTAGAGATAAGAAAGGGAAATGGCAATAAGCAATAAGGAAGAGGAGCTAGAGTCAGCGCTGCCCAGTACCGTCGGGCAGGTGGAGTCTAATCAAAAGAAATCTAACATTCGTCATGAGTTTTTATGTCTATGGCTGCCTAAGGAAAGTGTGTTTTACTAATTCAAGCATTCTTAAATTTTAAGTTTGCAGAAAATCTGACTATCACTAAATTTGAACACTTCTAGACAACATTAGCATCACTATCACATACTGTGTATTGTAAATGTTTACCAATTAACTATTTTGTTTGGATATACATCGACCCATCATGGAAACCTGACATGGGGAAATTAAAACAAGTACATGGGGAAGAAAACAAGTACATGTAAATAGTTAGGAAAATTTTGCTTTAAAATGGAGAAAAAACTGAGAAAGACCCTGTCTCAAAATGAAAAATAGATAGGGCTGGGGATATGGCTTAGCAATTGAGGGTCCCTGGGTTCAATCCCCAGTATCCAAAAAAGGAGTGGGGAATGATAGCATATCTAGAGGCAGATGAGGACATCAATGAGGAACAGAACAAAATTGGCTTTGTTAATGGGCTAGGAAAATATGAAGTAGGAAGACAGGGAGAAAATTTCTTATTCTTAAAGTTTCAAGATGAGATGGGTCTTGTACAAAATGGGATCAGCTAACTGTAGAAATGAAAATGGACACATTGAACACTATATGAGGCGGACAACTTATTGCTGCAGCTATACAGAAAATAAAGGACATGGTTTGGAGAACTTATAGAAGTTATCTTTTGAATACTTATATTTTCTCAGAGGACTAGAAAACAAGTCATGAGCACAGTAAGAGGAGTTAGGAGTTTATAGAGGTTTTACTAGAGAGAATGTAAAACTATTTTCCTAAGAAAGTGGAAAGTGAATTCAATAGGTATATTTATGAACCTATAAAAAGTTACTGTCTGTAAATGTAAAATGATACCTATATTCATGGCTTGGTTCTTTTCCAAAGACATATTCATCTGCCTTGGTTCAGTCATACAGTAGGTGGATTGGGATTTAGCCAGGTGGCTATAATGGAAGATGTATGTAACAGTGTAATAAAGGACCACTGAATCTCCATAGCTGTGTGGTGGGAAAAGCAAGTTTGTACTAGAGTGGGTAAAGAGTAGACTCAAGATCTCCATGGTCAAAGAAGAGACTTTCTGGAGTTAAAGTATTAGAAATAGAACTAGTTGATATATTAGAACTTGGAATTTAGGTTACAGTGCCTTAGGAGGAGAGGAGCACTCATCTGGCCTGGAATAATTTAGGGTTTATGAACGAACTCAAACAGAGTCTTAAGCCAAAGTTTGCCAGGTGCTACTATGTGAAAAACCAGGGCAGAAAGTTGTCAATGATACAAGGAGATTTTTAAGGACCTTTCCTTTACAGATTTAAAGAGTTGATAGTTAAAATATTGAAATAATATAATTAATAAGGAAGGATGAAGAAAAAAGAAGAGGAGGCTGTTAGAGATAGGCAAACCTAAGGAAGAGAAATAGTCACTCAGTTATCTCAACAGCTGAGACAGTTTTTCGTATGGTGTTCTGGACTGGCTCCTGAGTCTGTCCTCTTAACCGCATGACATAAAACTGACTTGAAAAGAGATAATTAATGCATTTAAATGCAGATAAGTCATACGTTATTTTAAAAATAATCCATTAAAAATCCATTGAGTAGATGTAGATATGAGTTTATAACAAATGAGAAAGGTTCAAAATTTTGCAGTTTCTCTATTGATTAACAGAATGCATACTAACAAATATTGGCAGGAACATTGCTGAAAGCAACACACTTTTGTTTTATGTCTTCACTGGCAATGATTTGTATTTATTCATAAAGAGAAACAAATCATAAATCATATATGCTGGAACCTTTGTCAAAATGATATGTGTGTTATCCCTATCTTCTTAAATCTCACCCAAGCCTTGTTGTAGCATGCACAGCTGCTAAATAATTATCCTTGCATGAGTAATTGTTGCAGATGTTCATAGTGATTAATGGGGAACAACTAGATTTCTGGTGGTTTCAGCATGGCAACTACACAATTATGATTGCTCTTGGGACAAAGAATACGGTGTTATGAAGCTAAAACATGGGACTCCTGAGTGAAAGTTATTGTTCTCTAATTTAACTTAAAAAAAATTCCTTTCCAAATCTTCTGACCAATGAAATGACCCTCCCCTCACTACACACACAAGAGACATTTTGTAGGAGGGATACTTACATACCACCTTTAAGGCATATTACAGATAAATTTCTCTCTCTTAATCTCAAGTGCAAATATAACACCAACAATATTATCACCAACAACTGATTCTTTGGGAGACTATTTCTTAATCCTTTTATTTGACAGATGTTTTGTGTTTCATGGTTGTATTTTAAAAATTGATTGAGAAGGATGTAAATTTAGAAAAAGATTGAACAGGTAAATTAAGCAGGTTAGGAGGCAGCTTAAAATACTCAAAAGAACTTTTTTTGTATTTTGTTGTGTTTTTTTTTTAAATACTTTTGAATCATTCTTCACTGTAGACAGAATGCCATGTATAGACCAGAATAACAGCACCAAGACATCTAGTGGACACTTGATAAACACCTGCTTATTGAGTGAATAAAATCTGAAGCCAATTCTCATAATATTATTGTTAGAAGAAAGAAATATAAAAATTCTCCTTACTGTTTTTTTTTTTTTTTTCCAATATGGCAGCTTCCTCAAAGTCAGTGTTCCTAAATTTAAAAAATTCTCATCCATTTAAGGGGAAAATTAAAACACAAAGGAATTAGATATTGTCACATTGGATTTAACAACCAACCATGGGAATATTTTTTTTTTTTTTTTGGCTATTTCCCCCAAGAATCAACTTGGCCCCTTTGGGGATATTGCTCTGAGTAAAGCCATATGGGTCACTGACAACTAAATGTTACGTTTGCTAACCTCCAAGAATGAATTCTTCCACTATAGAATAATATTTCAAGGATGGTGATACAGGCATTTTACAAATGATTATTAGACACACCAGGTATACCTCCATAGAGAGATGCAGAACCCGGTCCTTTTCATTCTAGTGAGGGAGGTAGTGTGACCACACAAAGCAATGCATCAAGAGGAAATGGGAACTACCTTAGTGACACAAATACCAGCCACAGTATGGCACCTCCATTCTTAACTGTGTGCCCTTGCACAAGTCTGTTCATCTTCTCAGCCTTCCTTCATCTCTACAGTGAATATGACATTTTAATTTAAAGCAAAAATGAGAACACATAGATGATAACAGTGTGAAAACTGCCAAGCACTGTATAAGCATATACTATTATACCAACCAGAAATACAGTCTTGCTTTAGGGCAGTGGAGGGGAAGTGTGAGATAGAATTGTCAGCTCAGTGGAATTTGGGAAAGAAAGTGGGACACAGACTACAACGTCACTGCTCTATCAGAAGGTTGTAGAATAAATTAGGAAGCTGAGGAAGTAGAAGTCAATTCAGCCTGTGCAGTGTTGACCACAAAGTTTGTGGCAGAAGTGGCACAAAGCTTGGGAACAGAGATGCTGTCTCTATGTGATTGGGCTGAAATTGGGAACTGGAGGAGAGCTTGGGACACATTCAGCCTGAAATACTCTGTGCAGACAGTAACCTGGAAGGAACTGGATTCATCTTTACTCCACAGTGGAGGAATATAGGCTAGTGAGAACCTCATGCTGAGAAATTCTTAAGAATACCTAAAATGAATTGTGCTGCTATAAATATTGGTATGCATGTATCACTATAGTATTTTTATTTTAGTTCTTTTGGATAAATACCAAGGAGTGGGATATTTGGGTCATATGGTAATTCCATGCCTAGCCTTTTGAGGAATCTTCACATTGCTTTCCAAAGTGGTTGTATTAATTTGCATTCCCAGCAACATTATATAAGTGTACTATCTTTTTCACATTCTTTCCATCATTTGTTGTTATTTATATTTTTGTTGATTGCCACTCTAACTGCCATTTCCCTGATTGCTCAGGTTGCTATAGCAGCGCAATTTAGAAGAGTTAAGTTATAGAACCACCTAGGTGTTCCTCAAAAGACATTTGGATAAAGAAAGTGTGGTATGTACATACACAGTGGAGCTTTAATCAGCCATAAAGAAGAATGAAATTGTCATCTGGGGGCAAATGGATGGAATTGGAGAATATCGTGATAAGTGAAATAAATCAGACTCAAAAAGTCAAGGGTTGAATGTTTTCTCTTACATCTGGAAGCTAGAGAGAAATACGGGATTTAAATAAAAATGGACAGGTGATCTCATGAAAGTAGAAGAGAGGACAGTGAAGTAGAGGAAAGGGAACAGGAGGAGGCATGGGAAAGGGGAGGAGCAGCAGAATTAAATTAACCATACTATTCCATGTATGAGTATGAACACCACTTTTATATACAACTATAATGCACTGATTAAAATAAATCAATTAAAATAAATTAAAAAGGAATATCCAAAGTGACACAAACAGGGAAGAAACAATTTCTTTCAGCAGTGTTTTGATGGACGTGGTGTACAAAAACATTGTGTGTTATAGAAGAAATTGGGAGACTCAGGAAATAGAAGTCAATTCAGCCTGTGTAGTGTTGACAACAAGGTTTGTAGCAGAAGCCACAGCTGCTTCCATCTATAAGGACCCCTCTAGGGCACAGGGTTTTAGCAGAAATCCCAATGGGCTCTTCCAACCCAGCAGTTTAATCATTTAGTCCAAATCCGATCCAGAGAGCTTGGCCCATTGCCGTTGATCAAGCAACCGGCTCTTGGCAGCCACCACCTGACTTTGGTGCCTGTTGGGCACCATCCTGTGTTATTTACTTTCTATGTCATAGGCTTGGTTTGCTGGCTTATTTGCTGCTCAACATAATCCCTGGATTTGATGTCCTTGCCTCAGATGAGGATATCTATAAATTTGGCTGACAATATTTCTAGTTTAGAGATTAAGAGTCTATGAAAGAGGAGGAGACAGGTAATTGTCACTACTGGGTAGCAAATAAGCTCTTTATGCAAAGCTAACAGTTCCTTTGGCACCATGTACAAGTACTGAGAAAAGCTGGCCAGGTAATAATGCAAGTCACTGCACCTGAGCAGTTAAATTTTTGATGGCTTGTGAAATGCTTCATGTTTCATTTTTTTCCCAGAAATATTAGTTTCTCTCTGTAGCATGTACTTGCATATAACTTTATATGTTTTTCTTTTTGGTAAATTAAGAAAAATTTTAAAAATAGGTATTTACTGATGGATCTAGGCATTAACTCAAGTCTTGTAAAGCCAAGGATCATTGAAAGCAGGATCATTGAAAGAAGAGAACACTCTGTGCATAATAAGTTCTTTCCTAAAAGTTGGGAAATGCCAAATAGTATAGTGGTTAACAGCAGGACTCTGCAGTTACACTCTTTGGGTTTAAAACTCAGCCTGCAACTTATCATCTGTATGAACATGTTCAGTTACTACAGCTCTGTGCATCTCCATTCCTTCACCTATAAAATACAGGTAATATCAGTGCCTGTGTCATATTCACAGAGATATTATATCATATTTTTAATAGGGTTATTGGAAAAATTAAATCAGCTGGTCTACCTGGAAGCTCGTAGAAGAATGTCTGAAACAGAGTGTTGGTTATTCCTAATATTAACAAATTATCTATGTTTAGTTGGATGTATTTTCTGATATTCTTACTGTATCAAATATAGTCAAGGAACCTCAGTTTAAAGATAAGTAAGAACATTCCTCTAACAAAATCCTGGGGATACTTTTAATTTATCCTAAGATATCAAATGATGATAGTAATATATTGTGGTTTAAGTAAAAGAAATCTCCCTGTTGTTTAGTTTCTCTGAAAGACTGAATTGTTTCTGTGATGGTACCATAGTTTTTTTATTAGTTTACTTTTTAATCACATTTGCTCCTGTTTTAATTGGTAAAAACCTATAAAATTTGCAGTAATTGCATTAATCATGATTCTTCAGGTAAATGCAAACATACTCCCATTTTCTCCCTCCCTTTTTCTCTACTCCCTGTTCTCTCTATATAGAGTTTTTGGACAAAAAGCACAATAGGATTTTGTGGAATACACTTTTTTATTTTTAGCTTATGCACTTGGAGTAAATAACTCCAGAAGACACTACTTCTTGAATCAATGTATGGATTATATTACTATTATGACAGTTTTCATTTTTCACTTTTCAGTAGTAGAATTTAATTTCAGTTCCTATCATATAAAAATGAATTAATAAGTTCTTCTTAAATCAATGGAAAATAAACTAAGAAAAAAGATCAAGCACATCCTCAGAACAATGCTGGTAGAAAACATTCTTAGTGTACCTCTGTCTAGAATGATCCTTTTATGCTAGAATGGTGCTTCTTTCTGGAATGGCCCACTTACAATGAAGACCAGTGCAACACCACTTGTTTTTAATATTCAGGAGATGACAAACAAATATCAAGTAAAGTATTGACCCTGTGGATTTAGGACTTAACACCTCCTTACCTGCATATATAGATAAAATGTGTTTTTCATCTTCATGTTTGAGTCATCAAAGTTCATATGTGAATAAGAACAAGCAGTAGAAAACATACTTGAATGAAATAAAATAAAATTAAAATTAAATTTAATTAATAAATAAAACTTTTACAGAAAAATAAAACAACCAAAATGTTGATCAAGGCAGGAAAAGTTTATGAACACTCAGGATTATTATTGACAAAATTTAAAGATATAATGAGATAGATTAACACAAATTTCTTCCAATGATATGATGTGATAAAACAGGTAAGTTATATGTATACATGAATATAAATTCATGTTAAATAGGCATCACATAAAACAACATGATAGAGCATGGTTCAGAAGACTATGGCCAAGCAGGCCCAATTTGGGGTGATGCCCTTTATAAAAATACACTTACCTTGCAACCTGCCATTCCTAATCATTACACATTGTTTGTGGCACTGCTCATGTTAAAATGGAAGATTTCAGCAGTGTGACAGAGACTAAGTGACCTGTCAATGATGATGAAATGGACACCCTTTGAAAGGTGAAAAAGTGCCCAGAAAAACCACTCCGGACATGGGAACTCACACAACAGATTTTATTAGGCAGACAACCAGTGTCTGCCCTGAAGAGAGAGAGAAAGAGTAACAGTGAGAGTAAGAGAGTGAGAGAGGGGTAGAGAGAGAGGGAGGGAGGCGGATGACTAGAGTGTCTGCTCTCAGTACTGGGGGAGAGAGAGAAAATGGCTGGGGAGCTTCTCTTAAGTAGTTTGAATATCACAGGCTAGTAATAATTGGACCAAGGAGGAAGTTCACAGGCTGACAAGCTGGGTTGTAAGAGGAATAGCTGCAGCAAGAGGACGGGGTGGTCAATAGTGCAGCTTCATCTTATACCCTTATTATTTCTGAGTGCACATGTACGGGTGCTGCTCTCCACAGATGCCAGCTTCTGGAGATTCCTATTTCACAATATGGTCTTGATAAATATTTAATAACTGTATGAATTACTAGACACTGGTGTTGGTTTTTAAAGAAGTTATCTTTAAATGAGTCAAAATCTAAACAAACATGGTATTGAAATGCAGGAAATATACAGGTCTTCCCCAGTCATTTAAATCTGGGATATTACTATTTATTTAATCATTATTAAGTCTGCATTTTCACAGTTGAGACAATTAAAAATTATATTTAAAAAAACTTCTTTTGTCACGTGAAAGAGTATGCCAATTAAAACAATGACATAGTATTAGTACTGAGGTATTATAGTATAGGAACATACTTTTAAACTTCTGGGTTTTTGTTTTTATTTCATTATCTGCAAAATGAGAAAAACAATGATATTTATCATAGGATTGTCTTATGGTTTAAAACAGATAATAAATGTGATGTACTTTATAATGAAATAATGTTACTGTGATATCCTCCATTTTCATCCATGTAACCACAAATGGCAGGACTTTATTCTTTTATAGCTGAATAATATTCTATTGTGTATACATTTCATTGTGCTTTCATACTATTTTCTTTGTCCATTCATCTGTTGATTCTTTTGGTAAATGTATTTATAGGTTGATTTCATATCTTAGCTATTATGAATAGTGCTTCAATAAACATAGGCATACAAATATCTCCTTATTTGCTATATTTCTTATGCCAAAGAATGGGATAGCTGAATTATATTGTAGAACTATTTTTAGTGTTTTCAGAAACCTCTATGCTATTATCAGTAATTCTGTATTTACATTTCTGCCAACAATGTATGAGTTCCTTTTTTTTCCCCCCAAATCTTTGTCAGTATTTGTTTTGTTTATTTGCCTGGGTCTGTCTTTCTTTCTTTCTGTCTTTCTTTCTTTCTTTCTTTCTTTCTTTCTTTCTTTCTTTCTTTCTTTCTGTCTTTCAGATGGTAGCAATTCTACCTGGGGTAAAACGATATCTCATTCTGATATTGTATTGCATTTTCCTAATAATTAGTAGTGCTGAGTGTTTTTAATATACATATTGGTCATTTGCAAATATTTTTCTGAGAAATGTGTATTTAGGTCATTTTCCCATCTTTTTTTTTTTTTTTGGAACCAAGGATTGAACTCAGGGACACTCGGCCACTGAGCCACATCCCCAGCCCCATTTTGTATTTTATTTAGAGATAGGGTCTCACTGAGTTGCTTAGGGCCTCGCTAAGTTGCTGAAGCTGGCTTTGAACTCACGATCCTCCTGACTCAGCCTCCCAAGTTGCTTGGATTACATTTGCCCATTTTTAATTGAATTTTTTTTGCTTTTTTTGCAGATGAGTTTTCATTCCTTATATAATCTGGATATTAATGCCTTGTCATATGAAAAATATATAAATACTTTTTCACATGTGTCTCTTCATTTTGTCAATTATTTCCTTTGCTGTGCAGAAGTTTCTTAGTTGAATATAACCCCATATATCCATTTTTGCTTTTGCATATTGTGCTTTTAGGATCATACCAGAAAAAAATTTGCCTGCACCAATGTCTCAAAGTGCTTCCTTCATGCTTTTTCTAGCAGCTTCATAATTTCAGTTCTCATATTTACAGCTTTGATTCATTTTGGATTGGTTTTTGTACATGGTGAGAGATAGAGTTCTAGATTTATTCTTTTTTATCAGATGTCAAAATGATCTAATAGTGCTTTTTTTAAGAATGCAATTCTTTTGTTGTTGTTCTCATTAGTTATACATGACAGAATGCATTTTGACACATCATACACAAAGGAAGCATAATTCTCATTCTTCTAGTTGTACATGATGTAGAATCACACCGGTCATATAGTTATATGTGCACATAGGGTAATATCTGATTCATTCTACTATCCTTCATACCCCCATACCCCCTCCCCTCCCTTCACTCTGCCTAATCCAAAGTGACTATTCTTCCCTACCCCCCTCCCCTTATTGTGAATTAGCATCAGCATATCAGAAACAACACTCAGCCTTTGGTTTTGTGGGATTGGCTTATTTTGCTTAGCATGTTATTCTCCAACTCCATTCATTTACCAGCAAATGCCATCACTTCATTTTCCTTTAAGGCTAAATAATATTCTTTTTCATATGTATATTCCAATTTTCATAGCACCATGTATTGAAGAAACTGTCCTTTCTCCAATGTATGTTTTTAGCAAGTTTGTTGAAAATCAGTTGGCTGCAGATGTGTGAATTTACTACTGAGCTTTCTACTATGTTCCATTGGTTTGTGTGTCTTTGTCAAAGTACCATATTATTTTGTTTACTATAATTGTATAGTATGTTTTGAGGTCTGGTATTGTGATGCTTTTAGATTTCTTCTTTTTGCTCAAGATTATTTTTGCTATTCAGTGTTATTTGTTGTTCTTTTGAATTTGAGGATTTATTTTTCTACTTCTGTGAAGAGTGCCATTAGTGTTTTGATGGGGATAGCATTGAATCTGTAGATCACTTTAACAATATTTATTCTTCTAATCCATAAACTTAAGATGTTATTTGTTTTTGTTTTTTTTTGGTATTAGGGATTGAGCCCTGGTGTGCTCAACCAGTAAGCCCCTGACAATCCTCTTGCCTCAGCCTTCTGAGCTGCCAGAATTACAGGTGTGCCACCACATTGGGATGTTTTTGTACGATTTTTTTATGTGTTCTTCAATTTCTTTTATCAGTTTTTTTTTAATTTTCATTGTAGAGATCATTAATTTCCTTTTTAAATTTTTTTCTTAGTTTTTTGTGACTATCAATAGGACTGCCTTCTTGATTTCTAACTCAACAAGTGTGTTATTGGTGCATAAAAATTCTACAGACCCTTTATGTTAGTTTTGTATCTGGCAACTTTACTGAATCCATTTATATGTTGTAAGCGGTTTTTCGTGGATTATTTAGGTTTTTCTATAAATTCGATAATATCATCTGCAAACAGGAATAATTTGATCTTTTTTTCTATTTGGATACATTACATTAAATGAATTAATCCAGGCACAATAAGACAAATACCACATATTATATTTTCACTCATAAGTGGAAGTTTAAAAGGGTGATTTCATAAAAGCAGAGAGTAAAATAGTTGTCAATACTGTTTAGAAGTGTATGGGTGTGCATAGTGGAAGGTTAGATAATGGGTACAAAATAAAGTTATATAAGAATAATAAGTTCTAGTGTTCTATAGCACAACATGGTGGTAATAGTTCACCACAAGCTAATTATAAAGAACTACAGTTATATTATATATATCCTGGAGATTCATGCTCTATCTGATGTGTGTGTGGTAAAGATTTTCTCCCATTCTGTAGGCTCCCTCTTCATGTTATTTTTTCCTTTGCTGAGAAGAAGCTTTTTAGTTTGAATCCATCCCATTTTTTGATTCTTGATTTTACTCATTGTGCTTTAGGAATCTTATTAAGGAAGGCATATCCTAAGCCAACATGGTGAAGATTTGGGCTAAACTATGAAACCAACCTAGATGCCTTTCAACAGATAAATGAATAAAGAAAATGTGGCACATATACACAATGGAATATCACTCAGCCTTAAAGAAGAATTAAATTATGGCATTTGCAGGTAAATAGATGGAGCTGAAAAATATCATGCTAAGCAAAATAAGCCAATCCCCCCCCAAAACAATGACTGAATGTTTTCTCTGTTATGTGAATGCTAATTCATAATAAGGGGGGTGAGGTTAGGGAAGAAGTGAGGTACTTTGGATTAGAGGGGAGTGAAGAGAGGGAGGGAGTATGGGGGTTAGGAAGAATAGAGATTGAATAGGACTTTATTACCCTATGTACATATATGATTACATGACCCATGTGATTCTACAACCAGAAGAATGAGAAGTTATACTCCACATATGTATAATGTGTCAAAATACATTCTAGTCATGTATAACTAATAAGAACAAATAACAAAAAATAGCTAGAAAAGTTTGAAGTTCCCAAAAATAAAGAAATGATAGAACTTGAAGAAAATGGAAATGCCACTCAGCCAGATTTGATCGTTGCATATTGAATATATGCTTCAGTTATCCCACTGTATCAAATAAATATGTACAATTACTGTCAATTAAAAATGATAATAGAAAAATAAGTGACATCGCTGTGATGACCATAAATATTACTGCTTTCAAAAATGTGAAAAAATTGAAATAATTGATGCTAAAAATAAGCAAAATTACCTTATAAGCAGAATGACTTTTAAATAATTCAAATGTAATGTAAACAATTGAACTCGTTATATTGTTATGCAATGAAGAAATTCCCCAAAGGTTTGCATACAGCACAAACGAACAAAGTTATTTAGGAACATATTCAGTTTTAGGAAAGTTAAATTGAAGCAACATCCCAAAGTTCCCCACAATTCTCTTTTTTCTTCTAAATTCCTCCACAGAATCAGAGGAAGATATGAGTAGGGCAATCATTACTGCAATCTCTGCCCCCAAATCAGAAATAGTCGAAGTGAGAGGGACCTGACTTAGACCAGGTTGAGAAAGTGCTGTGCAGCAACACATTATTCTACCAATATAATGCTCATTATGAAAAGAAAGGTTTATTTCAGGAAGCATTCTAATGTATTGAAACTTAGAACTGAGTTTACAATTATAAAATAAATTACCTAACAACTTGCGCTGGTTGAATTTGTTCCAGTTCCTTGGGGTTTATGTGTAAGACTGGACGAATCATCTCAAACAAAAACATTTGGGTACAGCGCTCCTACTGTTACAACTGTGCTTGCCTATTATTTCATCCAGAAATGTACAGATGGACATAATCACACTTTGTTCTTTCCTATCAGCATTGCTCCTGTGGTTGATTTATCTTCCTGTTTAATTCATTTATTTAATTTTACTTCTAAAAAGTAAAAATTCAACCGCATGAACTGATAAAAAGTAGACTTTCTAAGATATTTTCATGCATTCTTTATTAAACTAAGATTTATTTTCTGTCTTAGGGATGAGCCCAATGTTTAAGAAATGCAGTGGCAACTTTAGGTTTGTATAAATACTTATCTTAAACTAAAATAACAGTCATCTCATAACATTAACATGTACATAACTGAACTACAATGTTTTGAAAAATTGTGGTTCCAGTTGAGAAATCTGCATCTACACAACTCTCATAAAATCCAATTGCTCTGCATGTGCATGAGCTTCAGGCACTGTGGGTGGTATCTACTATGGATTGCAAAGTATATGCCTTACACATAGGCATTACTTTCCAACTACCAAATTAGCATTTAAATACAAGTATTCTGTTTTGAATTGTGCTTGCCTGTGGGTTGATAGAGGCAAAGGAAAGAAGAGCATAATGTTGGATGAAGATGATTGGATTTGGAATTTGACCTTATATTACAACTGTCAAAGCACAGAGAAAAATTAGAAAAACGTGTAGACAAGAGTTAGCTTACCCAGAAAGAGAGCTGGTCTTTACCCTCAGCTCCTGGGAGGTGATATTTAAGCCCTCTGAATGTTATTCCTGATAAGAATTAACTTCATTTACTGGAGAACTTGGGCTATATGAGATCGTGTAACACTGTGATTTGGAGAGGGGGCTGGAAACTGAGGTCAAACATGTAGATTGATAACTAAACTTAGGTGATCAAATCCAGTAAGTCTGAATATCAATGTTCTGGTGTTTGTTCCTTGTTGACAATATTCTATATGCATTGTCACATGCCATTGTCAGGAAATTAGCACTGTCCATGGTCCACAGAAGAGCATGGGGGAATCTTCGTATGTGCAGCATTCCTGCATTCTGCACCATGCATCTCTTCCATCTGTGCCTTTTCAATATAATAAACTATAACCATCATATGAAAGTTTTCAATAAGCATCTTGAGTCCTAGCAAATTACCTACATGAGGATGATCTTGGGGATACCTTGACTTCCAACTAGGGTCAAAAGTGAGGGTGATTTGGAGGTGCTATTGTCTTAACTTTCCAGACATTTTTATTTTCTGCTTTCACTGTTGCAGACCTTCATGACAGCCCTAATGTTCAAACACAACTTTCTTTCCTATTCAATACTATTATATCCATTACAGATAGGTTTATTGATGGTCTGGGTCATAGTAAGTTCTACTTGGTATGCCTCAATTTATTTATAATCAAACATAATAGAAATGGGGAGTTTTTGTTTTGTTTTTCTCTCATAAAAGAAATTTAAAGATGAAGACTTGGTTTTCATTACATGCATTAGATACCAGATTTCAGCCGTGATCAAGAGTAAAGAGCTCTCTTTCTTAAAGTGTTTCTTTCTCTTGATGATTACTAATTTATCAAAATATCCTTTCTACATGTTTGTTTCAAGAAAGAATTGTATTTAGCCTTCTGTACTATTGTATTAGCACATTAGAAAGTATTTAGAAATAAAACCCATTGTTTTCTTCCTAAAAGACATGTTTTCTTCTCATAGGCACATAACATAGCTTGAAAATAAATGCTTTTCATCAAAAAAATGGCCAACTTCATGCTAAGTAGATTTTATTCCTTCACATTAGGCTTTTGGCAACTAAAATAAACACTTCATTGATTTTATATCATCATCTCCCAGACAAGAAAACAATGAGCAAATAACAATGCAAGAAGCCTTAAAAGTTAGTTTTATAACAAGAAAGATCAGTAATAAAACAAGTAAGCACATTTCTTTTGAATTAATTCATTTCTTAATTATTTTTGTTGAATTAAAAATTAGTATTTTGAAAACTATTTATGTGCATTGATAATTACAAAGAATTTTTGATACTGTGCTTTGCAAAATCTAGTATTGCAAATACAGCACCAAGTTATACTTCAATTGTGTGTGTTCATGCGTGTATTATTTTCCTGTGGCTGCTGTAACAAATTACTATAAATTTGAGGCTTAAAACAGCAGAAATATATTATCTCACAGCTCAGGATGGCAGACTACTGAAATCACTTTTACTGAGCTGAAAAGGTGTTGGAAAGGCTGTGTTCCCTGTGGAGGTTTCAGCAGAAAATCCTCCTTTACTCCTTGCCTCTTCCAGCTTCTGATGACTACATCACTTTCCTCTCTGCACATTACTGTCTCCTCTCTTCTTTTGTGTATATAAAAGTCCCCTCTCTGCCTCCCTTTACAGGAACACCTGGGATTGCAATGGCGCTTATTCAGATAACCTAGGGCAATTTACTCATCTCAAAATCCTTAACTTAATCATATTTGCAAAGTCCCTTTTGATCCATATAAGATAGTATACACAGGTTCTAGGTATTAGGGCATGTTAACTTTTGGGGACCATTTTTTCTACATATCACAATATATATCTTTCATCATAAAATAATAATAATTTTACTTAATAATCCAATTATTAAATAAAATAAACGTCATCAATAATTTTTTGAGGTAAATAGTTCTCAGATTCATAAAAATATTGCTTAATAAAATTTATATTTTACTTGATCTAGAAATAGATAGGGAGATCCAAAATTGTGAATAGAGGAGTTTGAGTTCCTGGCAGCTCCATGGCATGAAAACCAAGAAAGCAGACAGGCAGCTTATCCACAAGGTGGGTGAACAAAAAAGGGTGGTACTTTACTGGAAACTAAAACTGGATAATCAAAGCAGACTGGGGACACAGGAAGTTGGGTACAATAAAATAAGAAAAAAATCTCGAGTGCCATAGTCACAGCTGGACTGGACACTCCTGCCACAGAGGTCCCTCCCTAAGCATAGTAGAGGGATAAGGGAATTAAAGGAACCCATATCTTGGGAGGCCTGAGGCATGTCTGGGTATTGAGTGTTTAGAGATGAAGGACATTGCCCAACACACCTGAAGGACATGCTGCATCATACCACAGTGTGGGGAAAGAAGCTACCATCTCTCCACACTGTGGAGGACAAAGGAAGAAACCATTTTACAGCTGCAGCTGGGAGCTGGCAACTGAGAGAGCTGACTCCTAGCAAACCCAAGTTTGACCTGAAATACAGGCTCAGTAAACACACGATGTATGACACAGAGTGTGCTTAAGTGACTAGATGAAAATTAAACATGGAGAGAGGTTCACACATGGGACAACTGGTCTCAAAAACCCACCAGCTCTACCCTGCCACCCACAAGACTACTGCTTGCAGGACCAGCTGGCTGGGAATTTGGAAGGGTGGGGACAGAAGAAATTGTTTGGAGACTGAGACCAATACTGGGAATAGTGGGATATGCTGATGATGTAGGGGATGAAGAATTGGCTCCCCCACCACATGAATAGAATCCAGGAAGGCCCTGGGGTAAAGTCCTCCAGCATGGACCAGCAAGTACTGGGGACTAGAAGTGCACTGATTTAAAATCTCCACACCAATTGGCATTCAGTGAAGGGCCTGAAGACTGTCTAAACCTAAACCCTGCCTGCAGGGTCTCCACCGGTAAGATTACCTCTCTAACTTTAACAATCCAGATGACCCACCTAAAACTGCTGAGAAGAGAAGCTGAGAATATTTTGAACTCCAACAGAAAGAATTCTTTAACTCTTCATCAAGATTTTTTTTTGGTTTTATTCTTTTTCACTGTTTAATTATGACCTTAATAGTACACAGACATTTATACAGTTTTCTATTTTTTCTTTCTTCTCATCTCTAGCACCTTTGAAACCAATTATTTTACATGGACTAGTTTTTTTGTGTGTGTGAATTACAATGTTTGATTAGTATATTTTATTTTTGTATCATTTTATTTTTTAAATTTGCTTGTTTAAATTTTTGCTTTCTGTCTATATTTTTCTCCTACTTGTTTCTCTTGATTCTCTCTTTTCTTCTGGTAACAGCCAATCTCTATTGTTTTCTCTTTCACTCTTCCTTTAATCTTTTATTTCTGTCTTCTCTCCTCCTCCCTTGTAATAATCCCATCTTATGTCACTTCTGTTCTCTCCCTGTCTACTATTTGAAAATGTAAACCTTTTGCAAACTTGTCATTTTTATTATAGTCATAACTGATCATTTTTCCTGTTTATTGTGATAGTTAGCATTTTAGATGTCATGTTTGGTTTAATGTTATAAATTGTTTGCATTGGTTATTGTTGTTATTTGTCTCTCCCTAAACACTGAGGTGCTGGAAATCTTCAAGGACACCAAGTCCACAGCATAGATACTCTACTGCCTCAGATCCCTTCAGTTAGATGAGTAGACACACAAACAACATGAAAAAGCAGGGGAACAAATTACCCCAAGCAAACCAAGAAGCCCCAATAACAAAATTCATGGAAGAAATTCAGAGAAGGAATTTAGAATGCATGTAGTTAAACTGATCTGAGAAGTAAAGGATGATGTAAGAGAGCAAGTACAGGTAGAAAAAGATCACTTCAATAAAGAGATAGAGATTCTGAAAGAAAGAAATATAACACAGACATCCTTGAAATGAAGGAAAAAATAAACCAAAAAAAATTCAATAGAAAACATCATCAACAGACTGGACCACTTGGAAGACAGAACCTCAGGCAAGGAAGACAAAATATATAATCTTGAAAATAGAGTTGACCATGGAGAGAAGATGTTAAGAAACCATGAACAGAACTTCCAAGAATTATGGGATAATATGAAAAAAAAAACAAATTTAAGATTTATCAGGATAGATGAAGGTGTGGAGATACAAAAACCAAAGGAATGCACAATCTTTTCAATGAAATAATATCAGAAAAATTCCCAAATCTAAAGAATGAAATGGGAAATAAAATACAAAAGGCTCACAGAACACCAAATGTGCACAATTACAACAAACCCACATCAAGTTACATTATAATGAAAATGCCTAGCATAGAGTAAGGATAAAATTTTAAAGCCTGTGAAAGAAAAATATCAGATTACATATAGGATCTCAGCTGATTTTTCAACCCAGACCTTCAAAGCTAGAAGGTCCTGGAATAACATATACAAAACTCTGAAAGAAAATGGATGCCAACCAAGAATCCTATATCCAGCAAAATTAAACTTCAGATTTGAAGATGAAATAAAAACCTTCCATGATAAACAAAAATTAAAAGAATTTGCAAACAGAAAGCCTGCACTTCAGAATATCCTCAACAAAATATTCCATGAAGGTGAAATGAAAAAAAAAAAGTGAAAATCAGCAAAGGGAGGAACTACACTAAAGGAATAGTCAATCAAAGGAGAAATTAATTCAAACTAAAAACTAGAAATAAACCAAAATGACTGGGAACACATTTCATATCTCAATAATAGCCTTGAACATTAATGACCTAAACTCATCAATCAAAAGACATAGACTGGCAGATTGGATTAAAAAACAGGACCAAACAATGTACTGTCTCCAAGAGATTCACCTCATAAGCAAAGACATCCACAGACTGAAGGTGAAATTAGAGAGAAAACGTCACTCACATGGATTGTGTAAACAAGCAGAGGTTTCTATCCCCTAAAATAGAGCATGTTATGTAAGCTATATAATTGGAATTATACAATTGTGATATTACCTTAATACATTTTTAGCATCTGTAGGGTTGTGTTGATAGCTCCATTTCCATTGATATTTTTTTCTTGATTAGACTTGTTTGATTTTTATCAACTCTTAGCTATATGATTTCTTTTCTATTTCATGTATTTCTGCTCCTACTCTCATTTTATCCTTCCTACTACCTAATTTGAAAATAATTTGATTGTTAATCTATCTTCTTCCTGATACAAATACTTTGTTATATCTGTTCATCTGAGTACTCTTTCATCCCAGAGATTCTGATATTTTAAGCTTTTATTATCACTTAGTTCAAAGCACTCTTTTTTTACTTTTCTTGTGCTTTCTTCTTTGATCTGTGAGGTATTTATGAGTCTGCCATTTAATTTTGAATTAGTTGAGATGTGGGGGTGGGGTTCTGTATATCTTATGATGATTGATTTCAAATGTAATAAATCATGTAGGTAACAGTCTGCATGATTTCAAATTTTTAAAATTTCTCAAAGCTTTTTTTATAACAATATAGTCTACCCTTATTAAATTTTTACTTGTCATTTCTGTGTACAGTTCTCTATATTAACAAATAGTTCAAGGTGGCTGATAATGTGGTTAAACGTTCTATATCATCACTCTTGCCAGCAAACTGAGGGACTTAAAATCTCCAAATGTGATTATGAATTTTTATTTCTAGTTTTATTAATTTTTACTTCATGTATTTGAAATTTTGTTATTAGTTATATACACATTTAGGATTTTTATACTTTCTTGAACAAATTACTCTATTATCAAAATGAAGTGTTTCCATTTAACTCCAAAAATACCTTTTCTTGAAGTTTATTTTATCGTAATAGCGGTACTTGAGGCTTCTCATGCTCATTTTCCCTTCTTTTGCTTTTAACCTATTGGTATATTGATATTTAAAGTGTGACACATGTATAGAGCATATAATTATTGTTTGCTTTTTATGCATTTTGAACATTTACACCTTTTTATTAAAATATCTAGATCATTTATATTTAAATTAAGTATTGATATTGTTGGGGGAAAAAAAAACACCTGGCATAAAGGTCAGTGGAAAATCTGGTAAATGATGGATTTGATGATATAATAATCAGGAAAACAGGTTGGAGAGTCCTGCTGTTAGGTTCAGAGAGAAGATTGTTGGAATGCTTTTATTGCAATGATTCATTCTCTCATTTATCATATGGTACACAGCAAGATTTATTTTATTGTTTGTTGACATTTTGCAAATTACATACATATAAATATACTGAACTGTGTATATATATGTATTATATATATATAATATTTCAGGTATCCCATTATGGTTTTAATGTGAAATTCTCTAACAACAAATTATTCTGGGTATTTTTTCATATGCTTATTTTCTGTTTGATAATCCTCTTCAGTGAAATATATTTATGTTTTGTTAATTTTCAATTGCATTATTTGATGAATATTGAGTCTTCTAGTCTTTGCATATTTTATAAACAATATGCATATTACAAAAAATAAAAATAAAAAGTTAATGTTTCTGAAAAAAAAAAAAAAGAAATAGATAGATCTCCATTAATTTAAGGAAGAAAAAAGACATCAACTCTTCTAATATTTCCCCCATAAGTTCTACATAAAGTTTGGGGAAAAAATATTTTTTCATTATTAAAAATGATCTGAATATTTACCAAACAGCCTTTTATTGCAACAAATTTTCTTTGCCTCTGCTTTTAGGCTCACTTTAAAAATATTTATCTACTTTTTGTATTTTAAATCACCTTTCCAAAATTAAACAAATAAATCTAATGCCCCTTGGTAAAATCTTAGTTGTTTAATATTTCAAAAACAATAAAATATATTCATAAATTTATTTTTTTATTCCAGCCTATGGAAAAACTTTTCCTTGTCATTCGTGAAGATTAAATATATTTAAAAAGAGTCCATCTCACATGGGGGAAAGGACATTATTTTCTCCCTATAACTAAGGACTGAATATCTCATCATTTTGGTAAATGGTTATAATGGAGGTTTTGCCTAATGGTAATAGTTGTAATGGTTACAACGGTAAATGGTTATAATGGCACCTTATGGTTAAAATGGTGTGCATTATTGCTTGCAGAAGTATGAAACTGGAAAAAATGGTGAGAGCTATGCAATAAAAATGTGATGAGAAATGGGAATAATTAAGGTTAGGGTGGCATGAAGTGTTCTTTGTCAATTTACTTCTCTGAATGGAAGACAAAAGCCAAACAGGTTTTATCCTAGGAAGTTGTCACATTTTATAAAACTGTAAAGGTAACTGGCATGAACACTTAGATGGGAAAATGCTTCTTCCCTGAGTGGGCTGATATTTTGGTGCAACAAACCTATCTCAGAGAATGCCACTGTGTGTCTCTGAGCACTCACATAAAACACTAAATAGAACAGGTGACATTGCCATCTTTCTGTGTCAACCAGCATGGAGTTTATTAGGAAATTTCAAGTGACTACCTATGAGGGGAGACACTTAGCTCGTGGAGCCATTTTGGATGATTTGTCACTAAAAACTTAACAATAGCTAGAAAGTCTTATGTAGAATGTATCAGGCTAGTTTGAAGTTGATAAAAAGTCAAAATGAAATGAAAGATTAGAAGCACTTTCTAAATAAAACCACAATAGAAAAAAGAGAAAACAAGGAAAGAGAAACAATTAGAAAACTCTTGAGAGACATTTATATTTTTCTGTTTATATCTTGTCCTCCAGAATCCTAGCCTGAGGGGATACATTTAGGAAAACTATCTGCAAAGAATTTCAAATTCTAGTTTTATAAATAATGATGAATTCTTGGGGATCTTCTTGTTTTATAACAACGATATTGTAGATCAAGCACACTCTTTGAAGTTCTACTTACTTTTAGAAAGGTAGGAGGGAACTCTTAACAAATTATTCCAATCAAACAAACTATAGAAATAAGTGAAGATCAAATAGGAAAAGTAATGGCTATTTATTTAGAGTCTTCTGTAGCAAGGGAGTAAGCCACCAACACTCGTGCTTATTAGAACCATTGTGGGGAAAGGGGGAGATTTGAGGCATGTCCCAAGTGGATGCCGCAGGTATGGGAAACTCCAGGAGAGCTAAGTACTGATAGGGCATCCTATGTGATTGGTAGGCAAACATATTTGGCTTTCTACAATTGGCTGTAAACTGGAAGCATAACAAAATTTAGTTAAACTTTCTGTTATTAATAAATCCTGCAACTTGGGGCTTTTCTTGAACTTCCTAGACTATCACTACAGATAGCAATCTGTCTTCCTTCAAGTCTAACTTACAGCAGGCTAGCCAGCTTCCTCAACAACTGATTGTAGAAAAAGTTAATTCCTTTCCTTGTCAGCCTATGGATCAGAGTTCTGTGTTTTACATATGGTCTTGCCATTATCTGTTTTTTATATTCGTCTTTGAAAAAACCAACAAAAGAAAGAATAAAGAATAAATAAAGCAGCCTACAATAAAGAAAAGCTGAGTCCAAAAGCCAGGAAAGGGGTTTGGTTGCCCCTTAACCAAGTCACCAACCCACCAACAGGGAGGTGGGTTCATAGAATCAGGGAGCCAGAGCAGTACAAAGCTTGTCCAAACCAGCTGGTGGCCAGAAGGTTGGAGTTAGGATTAGGGATGGATTTGTCTTTGGGATTCTGAACATTGGTAGAAAAGAAAGGTGAAAAAGTTAAATATTTTATTATTTTCCTACCTTAAGGATACCGGGATGTTCTTAGATTGGAGTTCCCCTCAAGCTACTAGTAAAATAGAAAAATAATCCTATTCTAAGTTATTTCTGCAATGTTTCAAGAAAACAAGTCTTTAGACTGACACAATAGATGTTCAATAATTCTATTCTTAAATATCTTTGGTATGTGATAGCTAATGGTTCCATGTATGCTGTGTCCAAGGCTAAAGGCCAGTGAGAGCTCTAAGGTACATGATTGTCCATTTGAAGTTTCTATTACAAGACAAGTTCCATTTAACAGGGCCGCTTTCAAGTAGCTTACTGTGATTTTCAGTTGAAATTCTGTGCAGAAAAAAATGTGTGTCTGCAAAATGCAGTTGTGTAGTTTCTTATAAGCATCAGAAGGATTTAAAGCAACATTATGTGCTTGGTTTATTGAAAATTATTTCTGCAGGCAGTGGCAGTACTCTATGTTCTTCTGGAAAAAGGCACAGAAAATTGGATATTCTAAAAAATAAGCTTAACAAATAAGCTTATCCTAACGAACAAACATATTTATCTTAAATAAAAGTTAAAGAGTCCTAAGCAGCCTTATTTATCTCCCTCAAGTTTGAAAGATTAAAGTTTTTGTTTAGTTTCATTTTGTTTTTTGAAATTATGAGATGTTCCTTTTGGTTTTTCTTTGAACTCCAGCCTCATGATTTCTTATTTGACATATGAAATGAATACTTCGTTTTGTGTGAAGTTTTGAAACTTCAGAGGACAGTGCTCGAAAAAGAATACTTTCTTTCAAACTGCTAAAAAGAGGAAAAATTTGGCCTAGCTAACTTTGTCTGTCTTTGGTACTCAGCTTTCTATTATTGAAGCAAAATCTCTGAGATAATCAACATATGAAGAGGAAAAACTTATTTTGGCTCACAGTTTTGGAGATTTTCAGTCCATGGTCAATCCACCCCTTTGCTTTTTGGCCTGTGGTGAGGCAGAACTTCATGGAGGAAGCACATGGTAGAGTAAGTTGCTCAGCTTGTGGTGAGTGTGTGTGGGGGGGGTGTGGGTGTGGGTGTGTGTGTGGATGTGCATACATGTGAATATTCAAGCAAGAGTAGTAAAAGACATCTCAGTTACTAGAGATTAGGTCCTTTATCCCACAACACATTTTGGACAGATTCTCATGTGGGTCCAATCACAAAACAGACATACCTTTAATTATCCTTCTCTCACTATTCCAAGTCTGTTTTACCCTAATGTACGAGGTGTAAATGTTAAATGAACTGCACTGTCTTTCGAGAAAAAGCAAAACCCTGAGTTTTTTTTTTTCTTTTAGAAGGACACTTTTTCTCATATTTTAAGTGTAATAATGCCATATTATAGAATTGACCATTTAATTTATTTAATGATTATGTTAAAATCAGAAACTAATCTTTCATCGGACTGTGGTTTTGGGGGTAAATGTCTATATCTCTTCCCACATCTGCAATTTACTGGTACCTTCTAATTATACCAGCTGACTGCATGTTATTCATGTTTTATCATCTTTACAGCTATTGCTGAGACAGGTCTCATTCTCACTGTGCCCAGTAAGTGTCCTTTTTCCTTTTCTTTAGAAACCACACGAAACTTTTTTTTAAGATTTCATACTATTCATCTCAGTTCTTTGAGAGAACTGCAACTGGTTTAATAAGCAGTTTTTCATTATGTTAAATAGGACTGTCAAGCCTTTGAGCACGATTCATTTTTCCTAAAGAACCAATTTTATATTGCAGTAATGAATGGACAGAATATCCCCAAACAAGATTAAAACCTCTTTGTCTATGCCAAATAAAGGATCAGGAGATTGTTCTTTGGCTTGCATTCTTTCCTATATCTTTTGATTTTTTTCTTCCTTAGTAAATGTGGCAATTTTTAAGAGTAGAAATAGCAGTATCTCTTGAAGATGTGGGTTGTTTTGCTCTCATTTTTTTTTTTTTTAGAGAAAGTAAAGATGTTTTTGATAGAGTCTATTCATCTCCAGCTCTGGGTAGAGTTTGCCTGCATAAACATGAACTGCCTGATAAATTCTGAAAGGGGACTAGTGCCTCAATATTTTGATATAGCTATTTCCATTGACGTTTTATAATTCCCTTTTACATGGCTTCTAAATTATAGTATTTCTCACATAAAATTGCAAAGGATGCCATACTTAAACTCAGTACTTTCAACATTCTGGCAATTAAGAAGAAATGATTACTTAATGAAGACAAAGAATCAGGGAAAATCTCTCAGTAACTCCCAAACCATTTTTTTTCCTTATAGTTCTGAAGTTCTCATATCCCACCAGAAGCAAAATCATCTTTATTATCCCTATCCCTCATAGAAAATGGTCAATCAACTTTCCAGAATGCTGCCAGATTAAATTAGAAAAGCTAAGCTCTTAGCTATCACCTGGGTTGAAGAACAGAAGTTTAAGCTGTGATAGTAAGAGCACAATCCCATGATGTGGATTTGGATGATATACCATGTGCTATTTTGTACCAGGTAGTTCTGAAAAGATTATTTTAGTGCTTCGACTACAAAATGACTTTTTTGATATTTGGGACAGTTTTGGAAAGAACCAGGACTCTCAAGCCAGACTAAAACAAATTTAAAATCTACTCCCTACATGATCTGTTCAATCTCATTCTCTAGTCCCTTTTCTTTTCCTCTCTTCCTCCCTCCTGTTGAATTGCTTGTGCTAATCTACTGATCTCACTTCTATTATTATTATTATTTTTATTAGCACATTATAATTTTGTATGTAAGTGGGATTCCTTGCGATAAATTGTATGCAGACATAGCATAATGTGGTAGATTTTGTTCCTCAGGACTTATTCCCTGCCCTTCTCCTGATCCCCTTACCTAACTCTGTTGGTATCCCTTCTATTTCTGTAACACCCCTCTTTTTATTCTGATTCTGCTATTTTTTAAATTTACATTTTCTGAAATAAAAGTTTACCAACTCAGAATTTGAATTGGAATTTTTAAAAATCTAAAAGCAATGTTCTACCATTAACTTAAAAACAATAACATCTCATATTTTAAGCACCATAGATAGATTTTCAAAATTTGTATTCCAGATATGTGTGATTATTTTGAATGACTCACATAAGGCGGGAAAATTCTTTCCTAGTTCACAATAAAAAGCTTATACAGCAATGATAACCTCACTGGTGAGCTTCTAGACAGGTGTTGTAGAATTTTAGACTTGCTATATAGGATCAGTAGTGTAAACTGCATATTAAATCACTAATCACTGCAAGTATTAGTGAATGTTTAAATAGCAAGATGGTGTATGTTTAGATAATGGAATCATACACCGAGTTAAGCAATCTTTAAACAAAAGCCCATCTCAAGTTCAATTTCTCTATTAACTTCCCTTACTTCTTGTTTCCATAGAAGTTTTGTGGATGTATTCTTTATTTCTTAAGGATTCTTATTTTTGCCTAAATTGATTTTTAGTGCATTTCCTCCCATTAACTTTTTTGCTTCTAGTATAGCCACCTGTTCTATCTCAACATAATTCCTATCTTGCCGGTAACTATGCCCCCATTAACTGGCTTGTGATCTTCCTCTGCTTACTCATTTTCATGAATAAAGGTCTCTCAACATCTGGCAGTTCAGGTTATTCAGGATTTATCTGGCAATAGCAGCACAGCGGGCATTGGAAGATAGCACAGGCCAGTAGAGATCAAGTTGGCAAACTGTACCTCTTTTGATGGAATTTGGAGGGGAAGAGAGGGGGTGGTGTTTGAAGCCTTCTGTTCTCAAGTGCAAATGGGAATAAACTTTAGCATGCATCAGAATCACGTGGTAGTCTTGTTAAAAATAAAGCAGATTTTTGGGCCACAAAGCCAGATTGTCTGACTCAGTAGTAAGGGGGTAGACCCCTCAAATTTGCATTTCTATCTAGTCCCCAAGGTTGCTGATGCTGCTAGTCCAAAGAGTCACACTCTGAGAAATCTCCCTTCAATCCTACCTTTTTTTTTATGCTGCCTGAAAGAATTAGTCACTAGTCTCTCCCAGAATTGCATCAACTAAGTAGCCAGAGTCAATTTTTTCCCTGTTTTTAAAGATAAGTCTGTTTACCCATTGATCCACTAATCAGTACACATACCCTCAAAATTAGGTAATTGGTGGCATTTATCTCATAAACTACTCACCAGCAGCCAGATTTTAATTTGAAGTAAGCACCACACTTTATAACTGAACCTTCTTCAGCAGCTTTCAAAATAACAGCTTTATTCAGCTCTCTAACAGGCTCAAAAATTGGCTCCAACATGATTGTTTGGTTTCTTCAGAAATACCAGCAGGGAGTCGTGATAAAGAATCAGAAGTGTTTGCTCAGATTGCTCAGACTTTCCTTTTCTTGGAATCCAGCTCCATTTGTTTTCTATACTAGCCTGCTGATTTTCTATAAATCTCTGCTGGAATAGTGGTTTGCAACTGGGAGTAATTTCACCCTTCAGGAGACATCTGGAAAATTATGGAGACACTTGATTGTCACACGTGGAAAGATGTTGCTGGAATCTAGTGGATAGAGAACTTCCAACAATGTACAGAACAGCCCTGCTCTATGACAAGGCATTATCATCTCCAAGATGTGAGGAGGACAGAAGCCAAGAAACCTTGCTCTAGACCAGGGGTGGGAAAATTATGGCTGTGGGCAAATCCAGCTCCATGATTTACTTTTCTAAGTAAATTCTCATTGGAACACAACCACAATCATCTGTCTGTTCACAGCATGTCTGCTTTGAACTGCAATGACAGAGGTGGGAAGTTGTGATGGACTACATGGCCCACACACCTAAAATGTTTATTGCCTGTCTTTCACAAAAAATTTTATGGACCAAAATGCATTCCCTTGATTAAAATCATCATCATCATCATCATCATCATCACTCGAGAACTAGTTAGAAATTTAAATGCTATCCACTGGGTTCTACTGACTTGGAATTTTGGAGTTGAGTCCCAGGAATCTGTATCTTGAAAAGACCATCAGGTGATTTCTGAATTAGGTTAAAGTTTGTGTTTCTGTAAAGTATTATATTCTATAAAATATTACACTAACACATAGCTTATAATGCAATGATTGCTTCTTGTAAATTATTGTTGCTGTAAGTATTGAATAAATACATATTGTTAGTATATTTTGCAGTAAAATTGGACAAAGGTTAACACAGTCCATTATCTCATATCCAAAACTCCAAAATCTAATACTCTGAATCCTTATTTTTATAAAATTATTTGGTAGAAAAATGTTACTTAAATTTACCTGAAGTTATTTATAGTTTTTATCCATTTTAGGATGAATATTTAGGTGTTTCAGTATGGCATTAAATATTCTGTTTATTTATGCCCAGCTCAGAATGTGGGCCCCAGTCTGAGACCCTGCCACAAAACATGCTGCTTTATAATAGACTGAAGTCCCCAAGCCATCTGTTGAACTTGGACCTGCTTTTCTTCCCAATCTTAATAGCATGTAGATTTGTGTGTCCCACCTTGACTTAATGAATTATAATCTCCACCTGGGTGATCTGATCTGGTGTATTTCTAAGTAGCACTCCAAATGATTTTGGCGAAATCCAGACCCAGAAAGAACAGAATTTCATAGAACATTTTTTTAATTTCTAGCATTAAAGGAGAAATAGAAGTCAAAATTATTTTGTTTTTTGTTTGCTTTTTTTGTAGTAATCTGAGAGAATAAAATATCATAATTAATCAGTTATTCCAGTAAGTGAAAATTTTCAAACCGAATTCTACAGAGATTATCATAACAATTAAGATGATGAAAACTGACTAACTTCACCTTAAGTCAAGGAGAACATTTATGCTGTGCTGTGCTTAACATCACAGTTTACAGGTAGGTAATCCAGCAGTCAAGGATTCGATATTCAAACAATACAGTCAAGGGTTCAAAACTGCCCAACCCTTCCCCTTTGCTGTCTGTCCCATGGGATGGCCATCTCTCCACCTCTGACTCACAGCAATATGGCGACTGAGACTTGAAGAATCATTTTTTCCATACCTGACAGCAACATCCAATGTAAGGAACAAACCATCGCTGCAAAGGGAGTTGCTGGAAAGGGGGCTTTTTTTTCCTTTCCATTACTTCTTTTGTGTTGGAAGAGAGCCATTCTTCAGATGTTCTCTGCAGATGTTCCATTTACTACTGATCTAAACAAAGCCCTTTTGCTCACTCTTAAAACAGTTACTGACGAAGTGTGGGTAGAAGGTCATACATGGCTTAAACTGATCATCCTTTCTGAACTGGGCACATTACCATCCCAATCAGATCAGAAGATGGCTTCTAGCCAGACAAGGAGCCAACAGTGCCTGAGATAACCATGAGTACTAAAAATTTATTCAAAGTAATTTATTATCCAGATTATGAATGTGCTCTAGGATCCTGTTTTTCTCAGATCACCTATATGAACACATTTCTATGTTTCTGTCAGAGATACTGTTAAACCACAATCTTGAGATATTTTATAAAAGTGTCTCATTTCCTCTTCACTTTCATGCCCCTTATTTTCTTTCATAATGTGTAAATCTCCTAATTGTTCAGTTCAAGTTCAATAGGGTATCTTCAGATATTTAACATGAAAACCAACTTAAAGGAAGAATATTTTTTGAAAAGTCAATAGATTTATATTTTAAAATATGAGAACTTTAGAACTTACTTATATATCTCAAAGTTCCATGAGAATGTTCAAACACCATTTATTCAAGCATATAAAATTTTTTAAAATTGGGCTTTCCAAAGTTTTAAACAATATTTTATTTAATATTATCATTATAAAAACTGAGTAACAAGTTTAGTCAAATAATATTAAAAATTCTGAAATTATGTTAATTCATTTCACTGTGTATTAAAACTTGAAATTTTATCACTTGTCTTCAAATTACTCAAATGACCAATTGCTAAGAATCCCCTTCTTAGTATTTTTTTCCTAACTTGATGATGGGTTTTGATAAATGACAGACTATTCTTTTATGACCAGTGTGGCATATTTGTGACAAAGATGACCTTCACTAAAGAAGCAATGATGATGATCTGCAATGAACTAGAAAATGACCTTTTCTTTCTACAAACTTCTTAGAGTAATTTCTGATTAAAATCAAACACAATTTTTCAAATTTATTAAAAACTGAAATGTTGGTGAGAGCTTCTATTTAAGAAAAGCAAAATTTTAACCTATTCCTCTTTGAAAAAGTGACCTTTGCAACCAAAAAACAATTTTTCCTTTCTCATTGCAGGATTTAATTCATAATTTAATTCTCTCAGATACTTCCTTATGGGCTATAGAAGATTTATAGTGGCTTGACGCTGTGCCTTAACTATGTTATTGTCAAATGTAGGTCATGTTTGTGAGTTTGTCTATTCTAAAATTGATTAAGTATCAGAATTCTGTGTATATCTTTACTGAAGTTGATAACCATCTTTATCTTTTCAACTTATTTTATACTTTTGAAGTTTTATAAACTTGAAAAAAATAAAAAGGGCTAATATGGAATTCTCTAATTATGAACTGGCTAGATCTCTTGAAATAACTATTTGTAATAGTTTATTTATGACATTTTCCATTCCCTGGTTCCCTAACAACAAGAATTAATGAGTATGAACAAGTAATCAAACATTATCTGTACTAAAGCATAAAGTGGAACATAGTGTCTCCTGCCACAAATCTTCCTGTCCATATGGTAAAGGTACAATATTGGCACTGACGCTTGCAAGTCCATCTGGATGAATCCTAATTTTCCTGGATAAGGCAAAGCTTTCTAAATCAAGCCATCTGTTTGTAGGCCTTAAAAGAACCTGTAAATAAAATAAGGCAATATGTACATGTGAAAAGAGAGATCAGAGTTAGCCTGACACTGATTACCACAAGACAGAACCAATTATGAACACATATTGATAATTGTCAAGTGCATTATTTTTACTGCCTTGAACCAGTAAATCTTACCTATGACCTATAAAGGATAGCTAATGTGTGTATTAATCATCAAGACCCAAAGCTCATAAAACTAGAAAAGACCTCATATTTTTGTCAATCAAGTCAACTGTTGTTTTGTGTGTGTGAGTGTATGTGTGTGCCCACTAAAAACCTCAACTTGCTGTTTTTGCCACTACCTTTCTTAAAACTCTATCAGAAAAACTTCCTTGGATACATCTTAAATAAGAAAATATAAGGAATGGGTTTAAATGGATTTTTCTGAGAAAAGATGTGGGAAGATATGTTAAATAAAGCTGCTAATACTTGCCTGTTATGAAGTACCTTTAATACATTGTTGTCATAATCAGAATTCTACCATGGCTTCCATGTGGCTGCTTTTGCCACTAGGTGTGAATCCTGGAATAATTTTACTTTATATGGCAAAAATGATTTTTTTTTTTTTACCTAAGTGAATTATCTATTGACTTTAAAACAAGAAGTTAATTTGGATAGGCCTAACCTAAACATGAGCTCTCTAAAAGCAGAACATTTTCTCCAGCTTGTAGCCTATAAGAATTCAGAGAAATGTGTTCAGCCTGGCCTGAGAGAAAGAAACTGTATCATTTTTGAGCTTCTTGTAAGTGCTACATGACAAGGAACTATGGGCAGAATCTAGGAAATGGGAGCAGTTCTCAGTCAAGCTCTAAAACTGGGACCTTGGATATCCAGCTGCAGGATTTAAGTCTGGGTCAACCAACAGTAAATTTGGAAAAGAATTTCAGATCTATATCAGAACTTCAGACTTGACCAACACCTGAATTTGAGCAAAGAACCCATTTATGCCATGGTTGAATTTCTAAACTTCAGAAACTGAGACAATAAACTTGTCTTAGGGTGGCTAAATTTAGGGAAAATTGTTATAGAGCAATTGAGAACTAATGTAGTGGTTTACATGAGTTTTCTGTGTCTTGTCTCTGAACTTTCCAGCCAGTTAGAATGGGATGATGTGGGCCATTTCAAGATTTGGTACAAAAGCAAATTTCTGACTATGCTGGCATATCATATATTGCTTAATATTAGAAAAAGATCAGAGATTTTCCAATGATAGCTTGATTTTATTTTAGTGATGAAAGCAAATAGCGTACAAGGGGATAAAGTTTTGCAATATGTCTTGACTTATATGCCACATTTGAAAAATGTCTATAGGTAAATTATTGGAACACAGAGGTCCAACTGTCAGATTAGATGCCTTGTTTCAGTGTATTTTATATTGGAAAGAGTTCTCTCATATAATAGTCACAAAATTTTAAAAATTCTGTCCTTTTAATACTGTTGCTGTGTTGGTTGCTAAATCCTCTGTAAGTGCTTGACTTTAAGTAGACCACATTTTTAATTTTGTCCCAAAGATGAAAACAGATAACTAAATTAGAGGAACTGCTGATTTTTTCTAGAATAGAAACTAACATCAGTAAGCATACTGATGTACATAATATGCTGTTGGAGTTTTGTGAAATAAATTAACCTGATATACAGTTAACTACGTGCATGATAACTATTGTAGCCCATGGTATTTAAGCATAAATAGTATTTCACACTCTGTGTTAAGGCACTAAAACAGATGTACAATTTTTCTTAAGGATTTCTCATATACATATAATCAGTTTATGTCATAAATTTGTACAACTGTACATGTTTAATCATCATCATTATCCTAATTAAAGTGCTGGACTGGGGATATAGCTCAGTTGGTAGAGTGCTTGCCTTGCATACATAAGGCCCTGGGTTCAATCCCCAGCACCACACACACAGAAAAAATCAACATTATCCTAATTAAACTACTTATGATCACAGACACATAGTCACTCCCACTTGTCCTGGTTGGATTCCTCAATATTTTAGATTCTCTGAAACTCAGACTTACCTGTCACACTTCTGATAAAGCATATCTTTTCCAATTTTGTATTTCCTTGCAGACCTCCAGTGTTTCTTGTGATCATGTGAGTATTCTTCCTTTTCCCTTCGATCGAATTTTGAGGTCTTTAAAAACTAGAAACCCTAAAACCAGTACTGAAGCAACATCTTATTTTTTTAATGAATTGTGAAAGACAGAGGGAGAGATCTGTTTCTGCTCATCATCTTCCCCAAGTGAACATCAGAGACTATTAGGCCTATTTAAAAGGCTCCTCTACCCAAATACATTGTATCTATCTATTACTGTTACCTAAACTTTACATGGCAAGAAATAGCTTCATGAAATAGCTAAAAGAAAGTCTTTAAAAAGAAAAACACATGAAAAAATATCAGGTTTGAATGAATATGTATCATTAGAGTATTTAATATCATACCAGATCCATTCCCTTTTTCATATGGTAAAAGGGCTGAACACCAGCAAGGTGCTGAATTGAAGAAAGTAGATTTTGATTAAAGACGATAAAGAGTAAAAAGAGAATGTCAGTGACTGACAAATTTCCTCTCTGAGCAATTTAGCTAATTGCACTGTTTATCTTAATTTGTGTAGAAAGGAAAGGTGAGCCCTGAGGGCAAATAGAAGTCATACCTTTGTAGACCCAAGCACCCATGCAGCTTAGAGGGAACATAGTTCACAAGCAACCCACCTTTCACTGTAGCAGGGTATGGTCAGTTTTAACTCCATAGAGTCTTTTCATCAAATGATCCTGGCAATATGGAAGGCCTACATTTTGAAGGAAAAGTGAAATAAACCATTGATTTGATTCAGGGACTCCATAAGAAGACAGAAAGTAACTGTTCAACATCTCCCCTGATAATAGGCTGCTGATCAGCTCTTGTGCCAGTTGGGTAGGAGAGACACTGGAGAGATAGCATGGTGTAGAAAGGGAGGTGCTGGGTGAGTGAAACAGTTTTCCCCAGGTTTCACTTACTAAGGATGGTTGAACACATCAACATAGAGGAGCTGGCTGGCCTATGGCTAAATTATGGGCTACAGACCACCACCAACAAGATGCTCTGGGGTTATACTCTGTTTATTAGAGCTCTAAGTGTGGGGAAAAATGAGTTTTAGCTGTAAAATCCTCATGGCAATATGCAAAATCTGAGAACTTATAGGGGACTTGAAAGAATTCACACAAGAACCCCAAGAAAGGGATTGCTCACAGAGAAGTCACCAAAGGTCAGCTAGAGAGGCAATAATGACTGAGAGAGAAATCGAAGAACCAGCTAAGTACAGAGCAACTTGTTCATTTTGCCTCCACCTCTCCCATCTCTTCCTTCTTCTAACACAGAAAACAAAGTGGGATTTTAGTAGAGAGGGTAAAGCATGTATTTAAAAACTAGAATCATTTATTATCCCTGAATCCAAACAGTCAAAATACTAGTTTAAGACTTCTGTGAGAGTGGAAAGCAAATTATAACTAGCTTTACCTTTCAGTATTAAATAGAATGGGTCAAAATTGGTGGAAAAATGCGTTATCCTACTAAAACAACAGTTAGCAAATAGCAATTCAATTCAGTATGATTTATGGTAGTAAAGGGAGAAAACAAATTAATTTGATACTTAAACTCCACTGAAGTGAGTCTGATGAAAATCAGAACAAAACAAAAAAATGTCACTTAAATCTCATGAGTTATTTATGAAACACTTCTACATGTGAGTACCTAACCTGTGAAGCAGTCTAGATGCTCAATTGCTAAACATCAATTTTTGTTTAACACAAGAAAGCACAGTGGACCTCAACCAATCAGGTAATGTAATTTCATATAATTTATTTTCTTTCAAAATTTTATAATTTGAAATTTGAGGAAACTTCAAGGAAAAGAGTAATAATTATTTTTCCACAGTGATTCAATTAAAGATGAAGCTATTTGATTGTACTACTCAGTTTTCTGACATCTTTAAGGAAAAACAGACATTAATAATCATATATTAAAGTGACTTTAGTATCTAAACCAAGTACTTTATTGATTTACAGGAACATTTTGAAGGTAACTCCAACAACTGCATTAAATCAGAAGTGCATGTTAGTTATGTAACTATTAAATCAACAAATTCATCACTTCTTTGAGAATTTGATCTGCATTCTCCTACCTAATGTTTATTTCTACCACTTAATTAATAGTACACACAGATTCAGGAAACAGTTTTGTACAGAATGTCCAATTGTAAATTTTATGATATGAAACCTTGAAATAGCTGATTCTAAATTTCCCTGTATAGTTTCAGTATCCCTGATAATTCTGACCAGAAGCAGTGACTTGAATGGGCATCACATGTGTTTGCAGAACATGAGTGCACAGAAACAACTGTGTTTATCTATAACTGACAAAGTTGGAATAATAGGCTCTTCAAAGGTTATGCACTCAATTTTAAGATCAAAATATGTTTTTGAAATAGAAAATCTCAGGAAAGTCAAATAGACAACAGAAGATTAATCACAGGATTTTTGGAATTTCTTTTTCTTATTGAAACAAATCATGTCTGTCCTAACTAGTTGATGAGTTATTAAATTTATGAAATGAAAAAACTGATACTAAGTAATCAGACAGAGGTAAATATGACAGTCTCTAAAAATTGCTTTAGTTTTCCTGACAAATCCCTCATATTTTCAGGGTACACAGTGGTTAGCATATCAATAATCAAATGATCTTACATCACAGAAGGAACAAAATCCCACAATGAATACTTTTATTTTGAAAATGGTAAAGAGTTTGTAAAGTAGTACATTTTGGAGAACATTACAATGGAAAAGTAAGGATCAAGATTTTGAGGAATCACCTCCTGGTATAAACTCCAAAGTTTCAATAATAAGTGAAATGTATGTTTGGTTGTTGCATAGTAAAAAGGGAGGAGTAGAGTACCAACATTAGAAGCTGATTTTTCAAATGAAATAATGATTTTGAACTAGTTACATACCTAATCTGCATATCAGCTACTTCATTTGAAAAATAGAAGTAAAAATAACAACATTCCAGTTTTGTTGCAAGGGCTAAATTAAAATGCATAATATAGATTATGACAATTTACAGTGCTTGAAATATAGAAGGCTACCAACAGTTTATTTGTGTCAGATTGACATTTCAGTATTAAATAGAACAGGTCAAAAATTGGTGGAGAAATGTGTTATCCTACTAAAACAAAAATTAGCAAATAATTCAATTCGATATGGCTTATATATAATAATTTATATAATCATATTTATATAATTTATATATAATATATTTCGGTAATATTTGTTTTGATACACTCCAATTTTATTAAATTTTAATAATTTCAAAAATATACCTTATTTCTTTAAATACGCATACACCTAACCTCATTCTTTGTGCTGGCAGCAGTTATTCTACCAGCAAGTTCAGATCAACACCACCAAAAACAAAACTTCTGTTCTTTGTTGAAAAGAGCTTAAATTAGGGAAATTTATACAAATGCCAGTGTGTTTCTTTCACAATCATTACTTCAGATACTTCTGAACTGTGAAGAATAGTAACTTTTCTTCACCCACTGATTTGACATGAAAGGGCAAAGCATGGGTCAACCTTCCCACCTCAAGGGGATTACTGCAATATATATGTATGCATACTTTAGATTATGTGTATTATTTATACCCACATATACTTGTATTTCCAGTGAAGAAATGCTCTTAAGTCCATCTGCGGGTTTTTACCTTTGTGCTCATGGTCTGCAGAAACAGTATGACTCATGGAAGAGGGAAGGTCCTCCTAAATCATTCTGACACAAAATGATTTTTCTGAATATAATTTTCTGAGTACGTTTGATTTTCTATGTAGTCAGCACTTGTGACTATGTGTGATTTAGATGATACATGAGGCCCCTGCCCTCAAGAGGCAGAGCACAAAATATAACTAGATATTGATGTTTGAATTAATTTAATCAAATGGATTAGGCAACTGCTGTTCTAGGTCATCAGAGAAAATAAAGATTAGTGTTGATTTCCATTGCCTTAGAAGCCCTCTGGGAAGAAGACTGAGTGGAATTGAATCTTGGGGACTGGAGATAGTTTGGTTCTTGGAAGAGGACTAAGAAGGTAATTTGAAGGAAGACAGTTTGTATTCAGGGACCACCACTTGATGAAATTGAGTTTTGATCTCCAGCTCACACCAAAAGGAACAAGGTCCTTTTAAGAGTGCTGTGATTTTAGGTAAGTGTTCCTTAGAACCCCTGTCAAATAAATAAGGTTCCATTGTCATGGACAGCTGGGTGTGAGAGCAGACAGTGTCTCTCAGATTCACTTTTCTCATCTGGAATATGACAGATTCAGGCTACATGATTCCACAACCATCTAACACCTGGCCACAGAGCAGCTGCATTAGAATCACTTGTAAAATAGTGTTTCCTGGTGTCTGTTCTGAGATCCTGATTCTTAATAATTCTACAGCTTTGTTTGTACCCAACTCTCTAGGAGATTCTGGTATGAATCTGAGACTTGGAGGTATTGCTGCTGGTTGTATTTGCATTCCAAGAATGCAGGTCTCTAGCTGCAAAATTATGAACTTTCTTTTTCCTCTGCTCAAATATGTAGTATTGATTATGGTATTTCAAGTTCACTGAACTTCTCTGAAATAAAGAAAGTTTGTCTCTCCACTGGTTCAGTCATAGGACATAGTTTATGTCAGTGGAGCAACACAGCAAGAAGATCCTGTCCTTGATGAAAAGGTCCTCATAGCCCTGCCTGCTTATGATGATGATGGATGTCAGCCCAGAGGGTTCTGTGAAACTTCCTGCACCAACTATCAAGATTTCAACTCACATCCTATAATAAAGTAGGTTTTCCCTTTGGTCTACCACTGAATTTTTTTTTTTCCAAATCCTGTACTTTAAAAGAAAAATGAGTAAATAAAGCTTTCTGGGGATATATCAAAGTGAGCAATACATTAGGGCTGCCAGTTTAAAAAAAGAAGAAAAAATGTTGGAAGACTCAGGGCTGAAAGAAAGTCGAGGAAAATATGAAAAATCAGCCACTGCACCCTTTGCAGAAAACTATGACCTGCAAGACAAGTCTGGCCCACTGCCTATTCCTCCCCATACAGCTTTATTGGAACACAGACAAACCAACTTGTTTACATAGCGTCTATGGATGATTTTGAATTATAACAGGAGAGCTGAGTAGTCAGAGACTATGTGGTCTACAAAGCTGAATATATCTCCTATCTGTCCCTTTTCAGAGATGTCTGCCAACCCCTGCTGCAGACTGTCTCCTGTGCCTGACACATTTTGTTTCACAAGAATCTGTGGGTAATACATGTCTGTAGTTGCCATTAGAACTGTGTCCTCTTGTTGGCAGCTTCAGTAAGACTGAAGAGAAGATGAGAAAGGATGTAAAATGGCTAGATCACAAATAATAATCCTAGGCTCAATGGATTAATTGATGAGAAAAGTGACAGTAAGAGAATGGAGGAGCTGCAGTAAGAACTCCACAATCTTAGAGCTTCATGCCTGTAAAACTATCCCCCTCAAAAGGAAATTAATTGGAACTTCCTTATTAGCATCAGAGATCTTCAAATATCAGTTGGGTGAGGATATCAGAAAATAACCTTGGAAGCTAATAGATTGTTTATAGCAAAATGCCAAATGTTCTGGCACAGGTAGCACAGTTTCCTAAATCAGTAGCAAATGTGTTTTGTTTTTCACCACCCAGTAGAATAGAGAGAGTGATTTATTTGGCAAGCCAGTATCACCCTGCACATTTTCTGATGAGATTTGCTAGAGATTTTATGAGCTCTGTTTTGAGAGAAAGGCTTGTCAACATTTTGTTAAACATTTTTATTAATCTGCACATTTCAAAATATATTTGTACGATTCCTGGAAATGCTGAGTTTCACTCTTCTTCGGTTTCAATATGATATAAGATGCCTCTCCATGATGCTGCTCCTAACTCTCCCCTGGCACACTTAGCCTTTAAAATCAATCCCACTTCATTCATATTTTATCATTTCACAGCAAAAGAGGGACACAGAATGTCCCACCTGTTTTGACATTGCAGATTATGATGTAAAATGTGCTGATACAATCCAGTAACCCAAATTTGAATTAACCACCATGTGAATGAGCAATTCCTCTCAAATGCTGTGTACTTCAACTTGATGGTGCTGATTTTATTCTGGGCGAGTACACAGTTCTGCTCAACCAAGTGAGCACAAACTGGAAAACTTGGATGATAGAAAGCCATAGGAAACAAAATTGTATCAAATAGCAGGCAAATAAGAATATTTAAGGAAAGAAGCTAACAGAATTCAGTTACAGAAATGATGTTTCTATAATTAATGAGAAAAGTCACTGGAAGAGAAATAAATGAACTGCAATTGGAACTCAGCATTCTTAGAAATTCATGACTATCAAATTACCCAAAATGGGCAATTAATTGTACCTTCTTTACAAGAATCAGAGGTCCTCAAATACAGTAACATGGTCCCAGAAGTTAATTTGAAAGAGGAAAATTATATGTAATTATATATTTTTTCCTTTAAAAATTTTGCAGTTTTGGTTAATCTCAATAAAGGTCCCAAACTATTATCCTCACAGTCGACGGGTTCAAATCCACTTAGGCTATAGCTGCTGCTGTCTTGGCCAGGGTTCCTTGCTGTTGGGCAGCTGCTATCAATGTGTAGCTTTAACAAGGAAGATTTAGGCAAAGAGCTTGAGTTTGATCTCCGCCTTACTGGGCATTATTGCAAAGTCCTCACATTAGTAAAAACACTACTTCGGTTCATCATACTGTTGAGAAAGAGTGTCTTATTAGCAGCTTCTGGTGATCTTTTTCCTTGAGTCCCTTCTAGCTTTTGTGTGATTTCTTCCCTGCTTGAACCCCTATTTTGTATTCTGTTCTCTGCTGTAGTGATTGCACCAGTTAATGCTGTTTATCTTCTAAACTATGACCTACTCTGTCTGAATTTTTCTGTCATTGTCTTGCACAAAAATTAACAAGCTACAAAAAAACCTAGTTCTTAAGGATAGGGAGGAAAGAATAAAAAGAGCTGACCTCTGATCCATTCATTTTGTGGTTAGGGAGAGAAGCCTTCAGGAAGGAAAACAGGTGATCTGTGGTAGGCCACTTGTTAATCGAATAACCAAGTTAATAAACTAATAATATTTCCTAGGAATAGGAGTCCAAATCTCCAAAATTCACTTAGCAAGATTACCTATAATAAATAGAACCCAAAATCTGGCTCGTTGGGGAATGTCACCTTGATGGTACTGTCTCTTAAAGATAAAATGGGAAAGATTCATAATTTAGATATTCCCACCCCCCACCATATGAGATATTCCTGGGAATCTCATCCTAAGACACCTTTCGGAAATGAAGCAACATGTCCAATGTGGAGGTGATCTAAGCAAAGGTCTTTGAAATCCCTCTGCTTTATCTGAGTCTTTGGTTACCTGTAGACTTAATATTAACTAGCAGTAAAGCTTAATACTGACATGATTTTCAGTTTGTTTGGTTTGGATTTTGACCCTTTTGGAAACTGCCTGTATTTGAATCCATATTCTTTCATTTATTATTTGTGTTGGGTTGCGCACACCTCCTAATCCTAATCTTTTAGTCATATAATTTCCCTACACTTAAAATAGTGATGGTGAGTAGGTTCCATTTTGAATTAATTGATATAAACCTAACAGTGCTTTTGCTGAATTGTTATTATTAAGATTTGGTTTAAGATATGCTATCCAGTACTATTTAACATAAAATATTTACATATTATATTCCAGACACTGTCTTAAACACTTTATAAGAATTATTTGTCTTCTAATAACCCTGTGAAGTAGAGAGCAGTATTTACGAATATGGAAAATAAGGCTGAACTGGAGTTTTAACTATGTACTCCCAAGCTATATATTTCATCTGAAATAAAACATAATTACATATAATTTCTCTCATACAAATTAATCTCTGCAATGATACTACTCAAAACTTGGTCTATAGCATCTGTTTCTCCTGGGCCCCACCAGAGACCTACTGCATCCAAATTTGCATTTTAACAAGATCCCTGTGTAATATTTATGTACATTAAAGATTGAGAAAGGTTGCCAGGACACAGATTCAGTCTTCCAGTGTGAAACTGAGTGGGTCCAGAATCTCCTTATCCAGGCTCCTCTTCCCCATCATAGGGTTCAATCAAGGGAAACATTGTGAATCAAAATCAGGATATCCTTTTCTGCATTAGTCAGTTTTTCCTATGAACTCTAACTGTTTCTTTCCCATATCATTTTGTTAAAAAAAAATTAACTGCACTTACTACCTTCCATGATTTATAATGAAGTAGTAATTTTCATGACCATAAATTATTGTGCTTTAAGGCTAAACCTTCAGCTGCACGTCAATGCTGATAGTGCAAAAATGTAAGAGAGAATTTAAAGGAGACACTTTAAGAAAAAGAATGCTTCTTAATTAGCTGTTTGTTGCTTAACAATTATCCCATTGAAACTTTATTGAAAATAAAAAGTTGAGACTATCTTCTATTTTATATGTATAAATATGGAAAGAAAATAAGTACAAAGGGTGTAGCCTGATTTTCTACATAATCATAACCTTCTCTGACAAACGTATGATAAATTAGTAACTCACAGTTCAATATATGTCACTAAGTTAAACATATCTGCAACATCTGAAAATATCTAGCAAGTCCCCAAGACACCACTACATAACAAATTTGTCAAAAAGGATGTCACAACCCGGTGCAGTGGCACATGCCTGTAATCCCAGCAGCTTGGGAGTCTGAGGAATGAAAACTGAGAGTTCAAAGCCAGCCTCAGCAAAAGTGAGGTGCTAAGCAACTCAGTGAGACCCTCTCTGTAAATAAAATACAAAACAGGCCAGGGATGTAGCTTAGTGGTCAAGTGCTCCTGAGTTCAATCCCTGGTTTCCTCCCCCCCCCCCAAAAAAAGGATATCACAATGGAAATTAAGAATGTTTGATTCAGTTAGAACATATACTGTATTAAATTTGTAGAGAAAACAGTTTTTCAGGGCTTACATAGAAATGCATACCATAACATATATTAGAAAACAAAGACCTAGGAATTAGACCAGAGATCCTGCCTTAATAGAAGAAAAAGTAGGTCCAAATCTTCATCATGTTGGCTTAGGACCAGATTTCCTAAACATGACTCCCAAAGGACAAGAAATCAAAGCAGGAATCAATAATTAGGATAGGTTCAAACTAAAAAGCTTTTTCTCAGCAAAGGAAACAATCAGCAATGTGAAGAGAGAACCTACAGAGTGGGAGAAAATCTTCGCCACACAAACTTCAGATAGAGCACTCATTTCCAGAATCTATAAAGAACTCAAAAAACTTTACCCCAAGAGTACAAATAACCCAATCAACAAATGGGCCAAGGAAATGAACAGAAACTTTACAGAAGAAGATCTACAAGCAATCAACAGATATATGAAACAATGTTCAACATCCCTAGTAATAAGAGAAATGCAAATCAAAACTACCCTAAAATATCATCTCACCCCAATTAGAATGTCTATTATCAAGAATACAAGCAACAATAGGTGTTTGCGAGGATGTAGGGAAAAAGGTACACTCATACATTGCTGGTGAAGCTGCAAATTAGTGCAGCCACTCTGGAAAGCAGTATGGAGATTCCTTAGTAAACTCGGAATGGATCTACCATTTGACCCAGCTATCCCACTCCTTGGCCTATACCCAAAGGACTTAAAGTCAGATTACTACAGTGATGCAGCCAAATCAATGTTCATAGCTGCTAAATTCACAATAGCTAGATTGTGGAACCAACCTAGATGCCCTTCAATAGATGAATGGATAAAGAAACTGTGGTATATATACACAATGGAATATTACTCAGTCATAAAGAATAATAAAATTATGGCATTTGCAGGTAAATGGATGCAGTCGGAATTGGTCATGTTGAATGAGATTAGCCAATGCCGAAAAACCAAAGGCTGAATGATCTCTCTGATAAGTGTTTGATGATACATAATGTGGGGTAGGAGGGAGGCAAGAATGGAGGAAGGATGGATTGCATAGGGATAAAAAGTGGGTGTGGGATCGGGGAGGGGGGTAAGAATAATAACAGAATAAGACAAAAGAAAGAAATAATAAAAAATAAAAAGAAGACAAAAATAGTGAATTTTCAACAGAATATCAGTAGTAAAATATCATTAAAAGTAAACTTGGTTCTTTAAGAAAAGAAATCAAAAGCTTAAACCACCACCTAGACTAATTGACAAAAAATACACACATTGTAAATGCCAAGACTCAGAAAGTACAGATTCATACATTAATAAATAAAAAGAGAACATCATGAACAACTTTATTTTAATAAAATTGAAATTTAAAATAAATTACCCCTTCATGCTCAAAACACTAGAAAAAATAGGGATGGTAGGAACATACCTCAACATTGTAAAGGCTATTTATGCTAGGCCCACTGCCAACATCATTCTTAATGGAGAAAAACTGCAAGCATTCCCTTTAAAAACTGGAACAAGACAGGGATGCCCACTGTCACCACTTTATTCAATATCATGCTGGAAAGGCTAGCCAGAGCAATTAGATAGACCACAAAAATTAAAGGTATATGAGTAGGAACAGAAGAACTCAAGCTGTCACTATTTGCTGATGACATGATCCTGTATTTAGAGGATCCAAAAAAACTCCATCAGGAAACTTTTAGACCTAATTAATGAAATCAGCAAAATAGCAGGATATAAAATAAATACATATAAATCAAATGCATTTATCTACATAAGCGATGAATCATCTGAAAGTGAAATGAGGAAAACAACTCAGTTCAAAATAGCCTCAAATAAAATAAAATACTTGGGAATCAATCTGAGAAAAGAAGTAAAAAACCTCTACAACGAAAACTACAGAACAATAAAGAAAGAAATTGAGGAAGACCTTAAAAGATAGAAAAATCTTCCATGTTCTTGGATAGGAAGAATCAATATAATCAAAATGGCCGTACTTCCAAAAGTGCTATGCAAATTTAATGCAATTCCAATAAAAATTCCAATGACATTCTTCATAGAAATAGAAAAAGCAATCGTGAAATTCATATGGAAGAACAAAAAAAAAAACCAGAATAGCCAAAATAATAATGGGCAGGAAGAATGAGGCAGGAGGTATCACAATACCAGAACTTAAACTCTACTATAGAGCAATAGTTACATAAACGGCATGGTATGGGCACCAAAATAGACAGGTAGACCAATGGTACAGAATAGAAGACACAGAGACAAACCCACATAAGAACAGTTATCTCATACTAGACAAAGGTGCCAAAAACATGCAATGGAGAAAAGATAGCCTCTTCAACAAATGGTGCTGGCAAAATTGGAAATCCATATGAAATAAAATGAAATTAAATCCCTATCTCTCACCCTGTACAAAACTCAACTCAAAATGGACCAAGGATCTAGGAATTCGACCTGAGACTCTTCGCCAAATAGAAGAAATAGTAGGCCCAAATCTTCTTCATATTGGCTTAGGACCAGACTTTCTCAACATGACCACCAGAGCGCAAGAAATAAAAGAAATAATCAATAAATGGGACGGATTCAAACAAAAAAGCTTTTTCTCAGCAAAAGAAACAATCAATAATGTGAAAAGAGAGCCTACAGAGTGGAAAACAATTTTTCCACACATACATCAGACAGTGCACTGTTCTCCAAAATTTATAAAGAACTTACAAACTTTACAGCAAAAATGCAGAAAAATCCAATCAATAAATGGGCTAAGGAACTGGGCAGACACTTCACAGATGATACACAGGTGTTCAACAAATATATGAAAAAGTGCTTATCATCTCTAGTAATTCGAGAAATGCAAATTAAAGCCACCCTAAGATTTCATCTAACTCCAATTAGAATGGCTATTATCAGGAATATAAGCAATAACAACTGTTGGCGTGGATGTGGGGAAAAAGGCACACTCATACATTGCTAGTGGAGTTGCAAATCGGTGCAGCCACTCTGGAAAGCAGTATGGAGATTCCTCAAAAAACTTGGAATGGAACCACCATTTGACCCAGCTATCCCACTCTTTGGTTTATACGCAAAGGTCTTAAAATCAGCAAAGTATAGGGATGCAGCCACATCTATGTTCATAGCTGCTCAATTCACAGTAGCTAGATTGTGGAACCAACCTAGATGCCCTTCAATTGAAGAATGGATAAAGAAACTGTGGTATATATACACAATGGAATATTACTCAGCCATGAAAAAGAATAAAACTATGGCATTTGCTAGTAAATGGGTGGAGTTGGAGAATATCATGCTAAGTGAAATAAGCCAAGCCCCCAAAACCAAAGGCCAAATGTTTTCTCTGATCAGTGGATGCTGATCCATGGGGGTGCTTAGTGGGGGGATAAGAAAAGAATGGAGGTAGTATGGATAGTGTAGAGGAAAATGGGATGGGAGAGGATAGGGGAAGGAAAGATAGTAGACTGCAACAGACAGTATTACCCTATGTATATGTAAGATTATATGAATCATGTGAATCATCTACAGTGTGAAAAAAAAGATATATTCCCTGCTGTATCAAAATGGGTTCTACTGTGTCATGTATAATTAAAAAGAACCAAAAAAGAAAGAAAATGTATTCAAAATTCGAGGTGCAACTGGCTTCATATGAAGTTAGATGTAGCTCAAACAATAGTAAATGGAGAACCCTTAGTACCCACTTTCTCTCTCTGGATGAGCAAACATGAGGAGAATCCTTACATCCTCTCTCAGACTCCTTATTCATTCCTCCAAAGATCAGAAGGTATGATCTGGGTCCACCAAAACAACAAATAATCAAATCAATAAATGGGCTAAGGAACTGACCAGACACTTCACAGAAGAAGATATACAATCGATCAATGAATATCTGAAAAAAATGTTCAACCTCTCTAGTAATTAGAGAAATACAAATCAAAACTAATATTCCATCTAACTCCAGTCAAAATGGCAATTGTCAAGAATACAAGCAATAATAAGTTTTGGTGAGGATGTGGGAGAAAGGTACACTCATAAATTTCTGGTGGGACTTCAAATAGGTGCGATCACTCTGGAAAGCAGTATGGAGCTTTCTTAGAAAACTTAGAATGGAATCCCATTTGATCCAGCTATCCCACTCCTCAGTTTATACACAAAGAACTTAAAATCAGCATACTACAATGACACCATCACATCAATATTTATCTTTGACTTTTAGCAGTTATAATGCTAAAAGTTTTAATTAGTACAAGTGAAATTCATTAAGGAGTTGGTTTAGTTTTTTTTTTTTTTGTCTTTGAAACAAGGTCAGAAGAATAACAATGTGCTGAAAAGAGATTTATATTTGGCAAAAGTAGCATATAGATATTGGGAATCAGTATCAAGATGACATACTATTTAATTTTTATATATACATATTTAAGTTTCTGAATATACTAGTGTTTATATATGTGCATATATAGTTTGCTTTTATTTTAATTTTTTTTTTACTTTCAATAATTGAAGGATTCATTTGAAAATTTAACTTTAGCAATCAAGAATGAACTCTTCCCTAATCCTAAACCAAGTGAGTGTGTCTCCATGTCTATGTGTACTGGTTGAATTCTTCACCCACAAAAGTGTCCTTTTGTCAAAAATCAGTTGTCTGCCTTACCCACGTGTGAAATAATTCTCTTTTCAAAACTTCACTACATTCACTTTAGAACTCAGAAAAATAAAATGGTCTGCAGTTAGCAGGACTTACCCTGAGAGGCATATCATCTACATTTGAGGGTGAACTGTGGTATCTCAACTGTCTGCACTCCCAACAAGTGACTGCCATCTCCAATAAGTGTGTTCTCCTCCATGTGACTTATCTCTTTTTCAAATAAATATAGGGTATTATTCCTTACTTGTTCTGGAAAGTATGAAATGTATGAAAATTCATACACCATAATCCCCTGTTTAGATTCTATGTACACTATTTTAATATTTTGCTTTCCCTTTAAAAGTAATTTTATTTTGTTTAACCATTTAGCAAATTTCAATGCAGTTAATAGCAGTTTCACCTTTAAAAGGAAAACTATGGAAGTTATGCTGTGTATAACTCATAAGGATAGACAGTAAATGCAATTTTAAACATTATCAACTTAATTTTAAGTGATCAAAATATATGGCTTTTGAATTTTTGAGAAAGGGACTCTCCACTTTTAGAAGTTTGGATGTACTCTGGTTGGCATTCTTTGAGCAACTTCCATTATGTCCACATAAAAGAGCCAGTCTAAATTCAAAATAATTAAGCCTTTACTTTTGTTTTATAAAACAATAATTATTAAGATATAAACAGTTACATGATTGTATTTTGAATGCCATTGTAAATAAGGGTATATAAAATAGTATTACACTACCCAAATATCTATATTTCAGGCATTGCTTATTTTCAGAGGATGTAATACAGATTTTAAACTTGTATCAAACTACAATAAGCCCCAGGTAGATAAAGCCATCTTAAGCAAAAAGAACAAAGCAGGAGGCATCACAAAAATTGACTTCGAAATGTATAAAGCTGCAGTCATCAAAACAGCTTGGAAAAAAAAAAAAGAAAACAGCATGGTATTGGCATAAAAACAGTCATGTGAACCAGTGGAACAAAATCTCTATAGACCCTAGAAGCAAACCCATGCATCTCTAGCCAACTAATATTTAACAAAGATACTAAAAACACTAATTGAAGAAAAAGTCTACTCTTAAATGGTGCTGGTAAAATTGGATATCTACATGCTGAATAATGAAAACATTCTTCTATCCTTCACCAGTTTCAAAAATGCATTCAAAATGGATTAAAGACTTAAATATAAGTCCTGAAAATATTGAATTCTCATCAGCAAACACAGGGGAATCACTTCAGGATGTTAAGATAGGCAAGGATTTTTTTTAAAGACTCTGGGTATAGGAAACAAAAGAAAAAATTGACAAACGGTATTATTGCAAACTGAAGAGCCTCTGAACAGCAAAGAAAACAATCATTAGAATGAAGAGAACCTACAAAACAGGAGGAAATATACACAAACTAAACATTTGACAAGGGGTTAATATTCAGAATATATAAGAAATTCAAATAACTAGATAGCAAGAAAACAGCCTGATTGAAAAATGGGATTCCTCAGAAAATTTGGAATGGAGCCACTTTTTGACCCAGTTATCCCACTCCTTGGTTTATACCCAAAGGACTTAAAATTAGCATACTATAGTAAAGCAGTCACATCAATGATTATAGCAACTCAATTCACAATATGTAGATCATGGACCCAACTGAGATGTCCTTCAACAGATGAATGGGTAAAGAAGCTGTGGTATATATACAATGGAATACTACTCAGCCATAAAGAAGAATGGAATTATGTCCTTTGCAGGTAAATGGATAGAGTTGGAGAATATCATGCTAAGAGAAATAAGTCAATCCCAAAAAAACAAAGCCTAGATGTTTTTTTCTGATAAATGGATGCTGATACATAACAGGTGGATGGGTAAAGGAAGAATGGAAGAAGGGTAGATTGTGTAGAGGGAAATGAGGGGAGAAGAGGGAGAGAGAAGGAGAAAGAAAAATAGTGAATGAGACAAATATTACCCTATGTAGTTGTATAAGTGCACAAACAGTGTCAATCTACATCACGTACAACCATAGAAAAGAAAAGTTGTACCCCATTTGTATACAATGAATCAAAATGCAGTCTGAAAAAATAAATAAAAAAGAAAAGGACAATGGGCACAGGTCATGAATACACCTTTCTCAAAAGCAGTCATACTAATTATGGAAAGACATATGGAAAAGAAAGTTCAACATCACAACTCATAAGTTAAATCATCAAAACCACAACAAGATATTACCTCACTCCAATAGGAATAACTATTGTAAAAAATAAATATCTAAAGATAACAAATGTGGAGAAAAGGGGTTCTTTTCACACTATTGGTGCAAATCTAAATTAGTAGAGACATTATACAAAAGAGTACGGGCTTCTCAGAGAATTAAACATAAAACTACCACATGATGCAGCAATTAAACTACTGGATTTATATTCAAAGAAATGAAATCACTATGTTGAGAAGACATCTGTACAATTCACAAAAGTCAAAAAATAGAAACAGCCTAAGTGTCCATCAATGGATGAATAAAGAAAATGTGCTACTTATCTACAACATAATACTATTTAGTCATTTTAAAAAAGAATAAAGGTCTATCATTTGCAACAATATGAATGAAATTGGAGATAATTAAATTAAGTGAAATAATCCAAGCACAGAAAAACAAGTGCCAAATGATCTCACTCATATGTGGAATGGAATTTTAAAAAAATGTTCTAGAAGTTGAGAGTAGAGTGGTGCTTACCACAAACTGAGAGAACAGAGGGGAGGAAGAGGTGAGAACATGATGATCACTGAGCACTAAGTTATAGTTAGATATGAATAAGAAGTTTTTATGTGCTGTTGCATAGTAGGGTGGCTATAGATTGTGGTGTTTTATTCATCTTTTCCACACAGTGACCAAAAAGGTTCACAAGAACAATTTAGAGGAGGAAAAGTTTATTACAGCTTATGGTTTCAGGGGTTCAGTCCACAGACTCCATAGCTCTGAGCTTGAAGTCAGACAGAACATCATGGCTAAGGGTTCTGATAGAGGGAAGCAGCTCAGGACATGGAAACCAATAAGCATAGAGATAGCTCCACCCACAAGGGACAAAATATACATCCCAAAGTCACAATCCCCAATGACCAAGTTCTTCTAGTCACACCCTATCTGCCTAGAGTTTCCACCCGGTTAATCCATATCATACTTTATACCTAAGTCATAATGTTTTACCCTTGGCTCCCAAAAGTCAATGCGCAATTTACAATGAAAAATACATTTAGTCCATTTCCAAGAGTCCTATAGTCTTAACAGTTTCAGCATTGCCCAAAACTCCGAGTCCAAAATCTCATCTCAGAAGTTTTCCCCTGTAAATATAAAAATCAAGTTACTCATATCCAATATGTAATGGAAGACAGTAAACATTTCCATTCCACAGGGAGAAATAGAAGAATAAGAAAGAAGGAATGGGACCAAAGCAAGATCATCTGGTCAAACAAATCTTAGAGTCCCATATCTACTCTCAGAATTACGTGAAATCAGGATGTGATCTCCAAAGAGCTTGTGTAGCTCTGCCCATATGCCCTTGCAGATTGCAGCCCAAATGGCCTCTTTCAGCTATTCTCTGCCCAATTCCTGCAGCTTTCCTCAGCAGACATTCCACATTAATGAAATATCTTACAGAGAGCTCAACTGTAGCCTGAGTTTCCTTATTATACCTTCACACACCACCCTTACAGGAGCTGCCTTCAGGAATTTCAAAACTGCTACACTTTGCCTGGGCTCCCAGGCCTCCCTATAAAATCTTGGTGTATGCCTCCATGACTCCTAAACACTAGCATCCTGAATTCTTGCAGAACCAACACCTAGTAATTGATGCCAAGGTTCAACATCATATCAGGCAGTAGTCAATCCTCCTGGGACTATGCCTGGAGTAATCTTTGAGTGCCTGAGAAGCTGAACACAGTGAAACAACTTCCTAGGTTCCCTTGTGCAGCAGGGTGCCCCCATGTTCTCTTCTTACTCTATTTTCTACTTGTATACCCTTGAGCCTTAGATGATATGGTCTTGTCAATTTCTGGGATGCCCTCAAGCCATCTTTCCTATTGTTTCTGGTAATGTACTTAGCATCTCTTTAGTAGCTACAAACTCTTTACAATTACATCTTCCTTAGCCCAAGCTTTAAAAACTCTTTTTTGTTCAAACTACAAGTTTTTTGTTTTTTGTTTTAAATCTGCTCTGCATTGTACTCCTGATTATCACATTAAACTGGGCTAAAAGACACCAGAAATATCCAATCCATCCCCTGAATGCAATGCTGCCTTGAAATTTCCTCCACCAGATTAATTAGTCCATCACTTTTAAATTCAGGCCCACAGAAATTCTTCAGACATGGGCAAAATGTAGACAGCTTCTTTGCAAGCATGTAATATGAATGGTGTCTAGTCCAATATCCAATAAAGCCCTTCTTTTCCTTGGAAACCACATGAACACAGTATTATTGCCTGCAGTTCTACAAGCATTCAGATATGAGATCTCACCAGAATTATCCATTAAGCTCTGCTTACAACATTTTTAAGCTTTACCAGCATTCATCTCTAAACTTTTCAAAATTCTTCCTACAAACCATATCCAAATTCTTCTGAACCAGAAGATAACCATAGCCAGGTTAGTCACAGAATGGCCCAACTTCTCAGTATGAATCTCTGTTTTAGTCAGTGTTTTGTCACTGTGATCAAAAGACCTCAAAAGAACAGCTTAGAAAAGTAAAAGTTTATTTGGGCTAATGGTTTCAGAGTTTCAGTCCATGTGCAGCCAATTCTATACCTTTGGGCCTGAGGTGAGGCAGAACATCATGGCAGAAGAGCATGGTGGAAAGCAGCAGCTCAGGACTTTGAAACTAGGAGGCAGGAAAAAAAAAAAAAAGCTATGCTTACCAGAGATAAAATATTAACCCAAAGGCATGCTCCCTAGTAACCTACTTCCTTCAGCTACAACCTATCTGCTTATAGTTACCACCCAGTTATTCCATATCTGTGGACAAATCCACTGACTGGATTCTAGCTCTCGATATAATCATTTCATCTCTGAACTTTCTTTTGCATTGTCTCACACATGAGATTTTTTAAGGATACCTCATATTTAAACCATAACAAATAGTAATATAGTATATATACATATAAATTTAAAAGACAGAAAAAAAGTGTTTAAAAGATTCTATTGTGACTTACTAATAAATGGTTATGAAGATAGCTATGTTAAACTTTATTTAAATATTACACAGTGCTTACATGTATTCAAAGAACATATGGTACCCCATAAATATGTATAATTTGTGTTTCTATGTTGCAGTTTAAAATTACTTCAATAAAAACTCTACAAATTTTAGCAAGTTAATTTTATTTGAAAAAATGTACCACTCTCTATAGCAAATCTTGAAATTTATGCAATTAATTGAATTTATTTGCTGATTATTCAAAAGATGAGAATACAGGAAGGAAACTGACAAGTATTTGATTGATCCATCAGAAGCACTCCCAGTATTTAATAAAAGAAAATATTGTGTATTTTAAAACATATACCTTACATAGAGTTAATATGGAAACCCATTTGTGTTTGAATAACTCATGTCAGAGGGGCATATGCACACTAGGCTCCACAGCAAACCAGTAAATCCTCACTGATATTCCTAATTATCAGAGGTTGCTAGGTTGAATCTCTAGGTTTCTTTATGTATCTCTTGCTTCTCTTCTGTTCAAAAGCAACAGTAAATCAAAGAGTTAGAAATTTGGGGAGTTAGACACTACCCAAGATTCTTTGTGGGAATTGGACAAGTGAAAGATTCCTTTTTTTTTAAAGTGTTTTATATCTTATGCTTTCAGAAAATGAGTTTGATAAGTTGGTCATATCGTTTTTCTAAAATTCAGAAGCCATAATTTATTTTGTTTTGAAATTGTATTTTTTTATTCTACTTAGATGCTTCATTATGGTACTTATCTTACTCTAAGTTGGTAATTTGATCCATTTTAATGAATACCCTGAAACATATTGATTTTCTAGACCATACAAAAGAAAAATAATTATCCTTAAAACAATTTTAGATTAATGTTTAAAAGTGTCAGCTATGTGATAGAGAAATATCACAGGATGTATATTTAATACTGAGATCATCTTTAAATTACAAACAAATCTTTCAAAAGTACCTGGTCAAAAAAAAAAAAAAAAGTGAAGTATAGGGCATTTAGATGTAACCCATGAATCTGTGTACTAAAACTGTTGGGTTGATTAATTTCTCATCCTTATAAGATGTGCTGAGAGTCTCCATGACTTCCAACAGACTATTGGATACTTCAGTTAATTATATAATATTCTGAATATGTTGGCTAGGGATCAGATATAATAAAACTAGCAAATCCGTCCAAATGACAACACCTGATGTGTAGTTCGTAGTACAATTCAACAGTGGTTGAAGTGTTAGAAAACCTCAGGTTAGTGTAGCACAGTTTTTGTTTCAAGTATATTATTTCTAAGAGAATAAATAGAGAAATATCCATGGATACTCATGAAATTATATAATTCGATATCCTAATATTCTGCAGATGAACATTATTTTAAAAGATTTGAAGGAGAATGATTGATAAAACATTTCTTCTATTCTTCTTTGCCAAAAGTAGACTATTGGAAACATCTTGTCAAATGTGATGTGACCTGACCCCTTCCAAGTTGACCATACAGGTCTTCTCTTACCTGCAAAAAACAAACTCTCGTTTTCACTAATGCAATGTAAACTGTATTTATTTTTCCAATTTCTCTTAAAACATTGTTGAATCTAATAAGAGATAAGCACTCTGATTTTTGTTGTCAAACAACACATTTAGATATAAAATATGGTTCAAGGTGCTTTAAGCACTAGATGTGTATGATTTTTTTCAGAACATTTGTTGCATTTCATGGTTTTTTTCTCCCTTTGGTAGTCCTCTATAAATTCATAATTATTACTAAAATTTTTTTTCAAATGTACCTGTTATTCATCTCTACCCCTCCACTCTCGTGTCCTAAGCCTCCATATAGGTTGTTTTTCATTCTCTCTAGATGTCCGACTCTTTCTCCCTTCTGTACCTAATGGCATGGAATGGCTTTATATGTCTGGTCATCTAGCTGTCTCCTAGCCAGCCTAGTCATACTGACTCAGTTACCACCACAAGAAACCTTCTCAATCCAGACATGACTAAGATGACGCCCCCCTCCACCTCCATAATAGCTCTCAAGGTAATCATCTGTGTGCTCTCATCTCTTCCACAAGACTGTGAGTTCTCTGAAGATGTTCACTGTGGATTAACTATGTATTCAGTCTCCTGTCTCAGATCACATTACAGGCAGAACTTGTTGGAGAAATCCATATAGAGGTGAATAACTGGGTGTCTGGATGAATTGATGAATAAATGTACAAATGGCCATGTGTTGGTTGCCTACCCTTCATTCTCTCTGCAGAGTGGTACTGAGTCATTTTAAGTAGTTTTGCTATTGTCACTTTCTGAAACACTCCACTATCTAGTTAAGTAACTCTTTTTATTTAGTTTATGTACTAGAAAGGTACTGCAATTCGTTCATATGAGAATCATCAGTTTTTCTGACATTCCACATCACTTGGATAAATCTGAGTTCCTTTTCAGCTGCCAGACATATTATGCTAACAAATATTTATATGTACTGTCATGGATCATAATTGCTTTGGAGAAAGACCTGCTATTTTGATGAATGGAATCTGTTGGTTGGAGTTATGTGCTTAATGTAAATATGTGTATGTTTATTTCCAATTGGTACGCAGAGAAGATTTTTTTGTCTGCTAATGTCATTGCATTGAGTGATTCTCAGAATTCTACATCTGTTTGAAAACAACTATTTTCAACTTCTTACAGGCAGTGTATATATTTAGAATACTAACTTTATTTTTGCAGGAAAGCAAAATGAGTACATGTCACCCTTCTTTCTGAAACAAAGCTGTTTTAGTTCATCTAGTGCATACATTTAATACAGTTCCCAACAACAGCATCAAGAAAAACAAAATAAATGGTGATTATTGCTTTGCAGGATTGCAACAGCCTCATTTGTTTCATGAGAGCTTGAAATTGTTTCATACCAAATTAAAAATACAGGGTATTTAAAGGATGAAGTTTGCTAGTTTAGCCTGCAGAAATTTTGGTTTCACCCAGATTAAGTATTTTATTTTATTATTCTACTGCAAACTATTTTTCACAGATCATATTAACCGAATATGCTACCATTTTGAAAGCATTTGTATTAAATTGTTAAAAACATATGACTTATGTATCCACTAGACAATTGAAATTTTAAGGCAGTAAATTTTGGTGTCTGACAAAGTATTGTACTAGAGGATTCAATGTCATAGAACAGTGTTTTCCAAAAATTAATTCCACAGAACACTAATTTACTTTGATATTAATGTGTAATATTTTAATAATCATTCATTACCAAATGCATTTTGAAATATTTATTTAAATTATGAGTTTCATTAATACCAGTTTCTCAAGGTTATATGCAATGAAAATTTTTTTAAAAAACTCTCATTAAGGCTATAAGGAGAATAAAAATGCTTGACACTCTTTATTCCTTTTTGTTTACTTTCTAGCCACATTCAACGATGTTATCTTCCTTTATTTTCACATTCCAAGTTATTTGACACCTAAAGAGGTAGTGCACTGAAAAATATCAAGATGTGTAACCATCTATAAAATGTAAAGCCCATTTCAACTAACTTTACACTCTTATGCTTTCTCCCTACCCAGATATTTAGTGTCAACAGTGTCTAGTTTATCTGTCCACAGTTTCTTTAAGTGTGAAGCAGTAGATAGTACACAAATCTGGAAAGAACAAAGGGAGGACTTTGGGAAAAGGTTGATCAAAGGCCACTAAACGCAGTGTCATAGGACCAAGAAGTTCTGATATACTATTGCACAGCAGCATAACTATACATAAAAATGTGCTGTACTTTTCAAAAAACTTTTAAAAAGGATTCTGAAAATTTTGCTATAAAGAAACAAAAAGCATGAAGAGATAGGTTTGATTTCATTTAAACATTACAGAATGTATGCAAGTATAAAATATCACATTATGCTATTAATATACAAAATATTAATGTTTTATGTACCATTTCAAAATAAATATGATTTAAATACTTAAATAAAAGTGAAAAAAGTATTCAAAAACTAAAAGTAGCACAGCAGTGTACAGTGAGGACACTTAAACACGTTGCCCTTTTACTTAATATATTTTAGAGATCTTGCCAAATCAGTATGTTCTTAGCATTCTTGTATTTTTTTCTTACTACTGTATACAATTCTGTTCTATAGATATAACTGATCTATTATCTTTTGAATATTCAATTGTTTCTACAATTTTTCCACTATAAACTACTTTGTATCTATGCTAGTATATGAAAATGATGACTTCATTGAAGTGGAATTGTCAAGTAAGAAGGTCTTGCATTTATAATTAATAATACATAATATGTAGTATGTAATATCATCCATGGGAGTTACACCTAATATATGAGAAACTGTTTGGTCAGTAGATGGTGGTGGCATGTATTTTGCTTCTAACTAATCTTACAGGTGGAAAACACTATCTCAGGGTCAATTTAATATGTACTTAGTCTGAGTAAAATCAAACAATTTTTCTTTGGTTTAACCTTTCTTTGAATTTCCTGTTCTGTCTTTTATTATGCTTTACTTATTTTTATTATATTTATGTTCATCTATTTCTTATGACTTTGGTGGAAATTTTTTACATATTTATATATATAGATATTTATATATTTATACATAGATATAGACGTAGATATAGATATAGATATAGACATATATATTGATATAGATACAGACATGTATCCAGACCTTTTCAAAGCTCTTGATGCTTCTCATTTTCCTTTCTCCATATGAGCGCAGCCTGATCTTAGATGTTTCCTTGATCATGCCCATAGTTTGAGTGCTTTCTTTGCATCTGTCATATGGGTCTGCTTTAAATTCATTTTACAGTGTCATTTTTCTTCCAACCACTAGGCATTTGCACATGTTTTCCACTAACTAGAAATATCTTTCTTCATGCTTTTCCTACACATCCATTTAATCTCATTTCAGGCATCACTTCTTGAGGAAATGACTGTCCAATTTAATAAGAACCTCAGAATATAAATGTCTTTGTATAGTAATTTACAACTGCTATTTCAAACATTTATTTTCACGATTGCTTGATGAGTGCTGTTTCATTGACAAGATATGTGAACCAACTCCCAAGGCAGACTTAAGTCACATCATAAGAGGGTTTACAAAAAGGTACATTGAATGAATAAAGCATAGAATTTAACTGTGAAATCTTCATTTTAAGGAGGGATTGTTTTCAGGAATGAAATTCTGACAAATAAACTTGGGGAGAAATGTAGAGAATCAAAAAAACAGTAAAGAAAACTTTAAAGCTGAGTTAAATTTCTTCAATGTATGTGAGAAAATGTTGAGTTACTTGGGAACACCCACAAACAAAATATTAATGGGACTGAAATTAGAATAGGGATATCTTGAATCCTACTCTATTTTTATTTCCATGATGCTACAGAATTAAAAACAAACATCTAATGCCTGCCTCGCAAGCCACAGTGCCCTGGGTTCAATCCCTAGCACCACAAAAGACAAACAAAACAAAAAACAAACAAAGCAAAACAAAAAAAATCTGAATTTTTTCATGTTTTGTGATTGTTAGGGTTTTCACATATCAAGAAACTGTTATGAATTAAGAGAAAGTAGGTAAAAACTTTGTGAATATATTCTGATAAAATGTTTTAAAGACAATTGAAGAGGTAGATGCATTATGAAAATTTGCATTATATGAAAAACTTTTCATTTAAATGCACACCTCGAAGTAAATGTATTTTTCTTTGTAAGCATAAAAGGAAATTTTCCCCATCTGTATCCTGCTATTCTATCTTAATCACCACTAAAACTTCCTACAAAAACTGGGAAATCAACTCATTTTTCCTGCTTATTTTCACCTTTCCCTCTGATGGATGAAACTTGATCAGCAGTGATTTCTCCCATGCAGTCTTCAGAAGCAAACCCAGAAAACACTTTTGATCCCTGTGTCGCCCAGGAGTAGCATATAATAACAATCAAGATAGAGGAAATTTCAGCTTTCTAAATTATTTATAATATTAATTTCAGCTTCCTAAAGCTGAATGTGTTTGATTAAATGTGGAAGCTCTCTTTAATCTCCTGGAAAATTGTTGAGTGCTTGTGCAAAAAATCTTTGGCTCTAAGAGCAGTTCAAGATCCTGAGAATACTGTGCCATGCATTGATTCCATTTGGCTGTGCTGTCCTATTCTGGGCTCTGGAAACTAACTAGGCATGTTTTCATCAATCCCATTTGACTTGTGCAAAGTTCATTATGGATTTGGAAGCAGATTGACTGCCTATAACATCCAAAGATATCTGATGTTCTGGATATATCTACTTTCATAATGTGCAAGTATTTTAGTTGAGAGGAGGAAAAGTAATTAGTAAAATAAATTTCCCTAATTTATTATACAGATACAGTTCTTACAAATATAGACATAAATTATAAACACATTCATTATACACATCACAATTTGATAATGTGATAGACATCATGTTCTCCTGAACTTCTGCTAAAATATATGTTCTTGATATGAATATTGCAAGTGCCTCATTTTTACATATTTTTTAGTATAATGCCTGAAAGACTTCCTTTGCTCTCTGCAAGGCAATATAAATGGCAGATATGGAATATAGGTAAGTTGAAGAAATATGTTCAGTATTTACTGAGGATTTTAGGATTAAAATGATTACCATGGAACTGGAACTTGAAAGTGAATTTCATATAATAAAACTGTTAAATATCATTGCTGGCACCAAATAATGAAGTATTTTTTATGATTATAATATTGATGGTGATAGTGAAAAATTAATTTTTAATTTAATAGCCTGCTCTACTAATAAAAATATTTCATTTAGAAGCCACAATTGTCTGAAGAAAGCAGATAACCTGTTTTTTGTTCTTTTGACCTGTGTGTTTTCCCACAGAAATGTATAAAATAATTTCTTATATAATATTTACCTTCTATTAAGAAGATTTCAAAGTTTTCCCCAATTTTAAGTATGTTATTTATATTTTTATAATTTTTTTCTGTGACTTGGAGGGATAATCTACATGAAATTCTGTGATAATGAGGTCTTCAAAATAGGACTGCTTGTTGCAGGGCTGGGGTTGTGGCTCAGTGGCAGAGTGCTTGCCTAGCATGTATGAGGCTCTGGGTTCGATTCTCAGCACTGCATATGAATAAATGAATGAAATAAAGGTCTATCAATTTTTTTTTAAAAAATCACTTGCAGTGGCCGAGCAGCAATGGTCACATTCAAAGCATAAAGTGAACCCGTTACAGGTTCAATCCTCGGTACCAAAAGATAAATTAATAAAACTAAATTTAAAAAAATAGGACTCATTACCCATAAATTGGAAATGGACCTCACTCAAATGTAAAAAGAGACTATCTAAATAGAGAATAAAATGTAAGTAGAATGGGCAAGATGGATTCAATGGTGGATTCTGTCCAACATTTAAGGAAGATGCATTTTTTTTTCAATGTCTTTCAGAAGAGAGACACAGTGGAATATTTTCTAAATCATTAGGTGAGACCAACATTACCCTAACACCAAAACAAGACTAATACACTTTAAGAAAGAAAAACTACAGACTATTATTTCTTACACATGTCAATTAAAAAAATCCTCAAAATCATGGCAAATCAAACCCAACAATGGATGAAAATAGTTATAAACCATGATCAATTGGAATTTTTTCCAAGGTTACAAGGTTGTTTCAACATTCAAAAAATCAATTAATGTGTTCTAGCACATTAAATTTGAGAAGCGAGTGCTTGTTACATAAGTCACTCAATCTACTACATTTTTTGTTGTAGCAAAACCCAAACAAAGTTATAGCTCATTGAGGAAATGCAAATTATAGCAATGAATTTCCTATCAGAATAACTAGAATCCTGAACACTGGTGACATCAAAACAGCCATGAACCTGTAGGAACAGGAACTCTAATTCTTTGCTGGGTGGGAAATGTAAAATGTATAGCTACTTTTTAAGACACTTACAAATCTATACATATGCTTACTATATGATATAGAAATTCTATGGTTTGATATTAAACCAAATGAATTAAAAATTTTTGTCCATAGAAAAACTTCCATATGAATGTGCATAGTTGTATATGAATCATTTTCAAAGCTTAGGAGTAACCAAGATGACTTAAACAATTGAAAATATATAAGTAAACTAGCATATCTATACAATGGGACATTGATCAGGAAGAAACTTAAATGCATATTACTAAATTAAAGAACTTAATTTCAAAAGATTGCATATGGTGTGATCCAAACTATGTAATATTCTAGAAAGGAAAAATTATGAAGACAGTAAAAAAATTTCTTGCAAGGGGATTGGGAAAACACTGGAATGAATAGGTGAAGCATAGGGGAATTTTAGGATAGTGAAACTACAAATAATGGTAAATATGTCATTATACAGTTGTCAAAATTCATCTAATGCACAATAGATAGATTGAACCCTACTGTAGACTGTGGACTTTGGCTAACCATGATGTGCTAAAGTTGCTCACACATCCTTACCAATGTATCACACTGGTAAGGGCTCCTGAGGGTTGGGGAGGTGGTGGCGGGGTGGAGGGTATATATGAGGACTCTGTGCTTTCTGTTCAATTTCACTGAAAACTATAAACTACTAAAAAAAAGATGCAATTTTTTTTTAAGGCAAATAGTTTGCTAGGTTTTTTTTTTTTTCATACTTACTGAATAGAAGACAGAAAGAAACATTTTGAGAATCAGAAGCTCACCCGGATCATACTTCTTTGTGCCAAGTTTTGCTTTTGAAAATCTGGCCACAAATTTTCAGTGTTTCCCTTCATATGAATTGGATCTGGCTTGATGATCCATGGTTGGTGAACCTTCATTTTCTAATATCTATCTCACCTCTTCTACCATATCAAAAGTCACTGTAAAAATGAAATTTATTTGGACCACAAAATAACCAAAAATAGTGAGGTAATGGCGTATGTAATTATTGAGACTATGCTGCTATTTTTTGTTCTCTGGGTTAACTTCTGTAACTGCACTCCAATTTCCAAAATTTTAGAGGTGGGTACAATATATTTTTAAATGGCATAGCCCGTTTCATGAGTGGTATTCAGATTCTACATTTCCTCTTGTAGTTTCCAAGAGTTGGACAATTACATAAATGCCTAATATATTATTCTGATTAAAACATTTGAATTATTTTCTTCTTGAAAGATCACTGAGTTTTTTTCTTTTGCTTTATGAATAGAATGGCAGTGATTTTAGAGCTTATGGCCTTCATTTTAAACATCTGCACAGATGAATGTATCTAAAATACTCTCTATACACAGTTGGGAATTATGAAGTGGGGCAGATTGGAAAGGACGACCTTTTCCTTTTAAATCTTTGTGTAAATTGTCACTTTTTTGCAACAGCTGAGCCTGCAGAACAAAAATGAGTCAGTCAGATGTTTATTTCATAGAAAATGATTTTAGAAAGCGCACCTGCCATGCCATAGGCGTGACTTCTTCAGAAAATTTGCTTGTTTTCACATCTAGTATAAATTATGCAAGACAATCTTGGAACATAGTTTTGGTCCAGTAGTCAGTTTTAACTTTAGAATTTTTTGGACATCTAAAGTTGAGTATTAAAACGTAGAGATGGCAAATTTTAATATATAATACATATATCGTAAAAGATACAATAAATTACATCTCCGAAGTATAAACACAGAAAATGAGAGCATTTGAAAGAATATTCACTTTATGAATAGACAACAGCCTGTAGAGTTTATGAACATAGAACCTGAAGCCAAACTACTTGAAATGGAAACAGATTTATGTTACTATCTCTGTAACCTGGAAAACTCCATTAGCTGTTTTTGTACCTCAGTTTCTTCTTTGGAAAAACAAGGATGATTATGTCATTTACTTCAAAAGTTAATTATGGGAATTAAATAAACTAATACTTGCCTGTTATATAATAAGTTGTTAGGATGATGGTGAAGAAGATGATGATGATGAAGGTGAAGATAATGATGATGGTGAAGATGATGATGATTGCTACTTTTGTCAATTAACTGATGTATAAGGTACTTTACCTCTCAGAGTCAGGTATGAGGCTTTCAGAGACTTGACTGTTTTTTTTTTTTTTTTCAGAAATAGAGTAAACAATTAATTTAGAAAAGGGACAAAAGTCTGATTGTGTCTGAGAAAATTCTATTTGATTTTAATTTTAATTTTTATTGATGCATTATCATTATACATAATAGTTTCATTGTGACATATTTGTATATACACATTACACAATTTGATCAAATATCTGTCTTAAATGTACTTTATTTATTCAAGGCACACAAATAGAAATCAATTTTATTCCTTCCTTCATTTAAATCCATGTGAAGCAGTTAGTGATATAGAGTGAACTACAATAAGAGACACTAGTGTGCTATTCCAAATCCATTATTTTGACAAATGTTTTTAACCTTTTTCAGTTTCTGTACATCTGTAAATTGAGGCTCATGAGTCATTACAGGAAATAAATGAGAGCCTGTGTTCTGGTTCTTTTTGAAGATATACTGGGGGAGTGAACTTTAGTAGAAAATACTAAATTATTATTTAAATTAGCATGAGAATTAGAGGGAGGCTGGAAGCTTGTTGTCTTAAAGATATTAAATACAGGAGAGAATTGTCTCTGGCACAACCAGACAACAAACACAAAGTCTCCAAGTCAGACTCAGACCAATTACTTAGTCACAAAATGTGCTAGCATTGGTTTCTCATGCTCCATTTCTCCATCAAGTGACATTGGGGCAGATGTCATACTTCATATGCAGGCAGTTTAGTATAGGAAAGAAACCATGAAATTATCAATTCACAGCTTTTGTAGAAATGATGTATAACTTCTTTTCTTTCCTTTATGAGGGAAGGGCAGGAATCTTTGCCCTCTAATGTTATCACACTTTTTCTGGGGAGAGAAGATGGTTGTCTTTAGTTTGTCACAGCATTTTGTAATGTAAGTAAATGAACTTAAGTTGGCTACTATTATGATATGAGAATGATTGTACTCTGAAATCTGAACAATTGACTCCAGGAAAGATAGGCTTATCCATTTGCCTGGAATATTTCACTACCTTTCACATCCAAGGCTTTTTCCCATTCATTCATCCATTAACACAAGTTGTCAATCATTCTTGCTCAGATAGTTGTGATCATGCAGAAACATGAAAATATTCCCATTGCTTCCTAATAACACAGCAGGTGGTTAGTAATGACTGACTGATTAGGAAACTGTAGGCAGAGGCAAATGCTTTGTTATTGCATAATAAATGAACATGATGAATTTACATATAGTTGAGACTTTTCTCACCTGCCTCTGACCTATCACCAGTGGCATTTTCTACCAAAGGCCTGTCCATTCCATGTTCCAGCTGCACTGAGCATACTCCTCTTTTAGTTCATAATTCATTCTTTGTTTTCCTCGTTTTTCCCAGGTCATGTCATGTCTACTTTTCAATCTAGCCAAAAACTTATTTCCTCTGTGAATTCCTTACAGATTTTTTTCAGAGTAAATTTATTAAACTTTTCTTTCTTTTTCCATGGTATTCTATTTAAATAATGGTGAGTCTTTTAGACAGAATTACTGTACAATGAGCTATAACTCTTAGTATTTCATGTGTTCAAATTTTAATTTTTTACCAAGACAATACACAACAAAAATGTCTCTCTTCCAAGTAATATATGCTAATTTCTAAGAATTCCTACAACTTCAGTATCACCGGTGTGTCTGCAACTTCCTTGCCATTGTTAATCAAGTTTCACATGATCTTTGAAAAAGTTCATAGAAAGTAAAAAAGGCTAGAGTAGTGATTCATAGCCTGAAGTGCTAAATCAATATCTTACATTATTCTCTACAGTTAATCATTCATCCATGCTAAAAATGTATGAAATTTAAGTGAATAGCCATAAAACTTTAAACATAATTTTTGGGATCTCCCCAGTTTTAGTTTACCAGATGAATAATCTTTCCAATGTGTAGGAAAATGTGATCTGGTTACTTTCCTAACTCAAATCAATTCAAGGGTCTTTCCTAAGTTCTAAAATATATAGACCAAAAAGAATGAAACAGAACTGTAGACTTTAATGAGTTATAAAATCACCAACCATGAAACCCTTACTCAATTCAAGAAATAAAACATATAGCATATCAGTTTCTCTCAATTATTATAACATTAATAATTTTACCTTATTAATTGTTCTCATCTTCTTCATGAGTTTTCTATAGTAATTGCTACAAAGGGATGAATAAACCAATAACACTGAATAAAGAATCTAGAAATAGACCAATACATGTAAAGTCACATGATTTATGATAAAAAATACCAGTGCAATTCAGTTGTTGAGACAATGGTCTTAAATTGTTTGGTAAACTATGTAGTCATAGGGGAAAATAATAATCTTGATAACCATCTCACATCAAATAAAATAATTACAAACCAATCATGAGTATATCTGTGTAACATAAATTTTTTTCACAATAACTTTCTTTTCCTTTTTGCTGGGTTGGGGATTGAACCCAGGGCCTCATTCATGTTAGGCAAGCACTCTACCACTGAGCTGCATCCCCAGCCCTTTTCATTCTATTCTGAGACCAAGTGTCCCTAAATTACCCAGACTGGTCTTAAATTTGTAATCCTCCTGACTCAGCTTCCCCTGTAGATGGGATTATAGGCATATATACCTCATACCCATTACATAATATTATAAATTTTTGAAATTTGAAAACATCCGAAACATTTGAAAAATGTTTGAAAAACATTTGAAAAATATGTAAAATATTTTCATGACTTCTGGATACGTAAGACAAAGAGAACACATATAGTACTTACACTAACTTTAAGTAGAATTTATAAATGAAACTTGAAAAAAATTGAACAGTACCTCAGAAGTGCCTTGAAATCATAAGAAACTCACTCTCACTAATTGTCAGGACAGTGAAAATCAAATACAAACACACACATACAAATTACTACTACACATTCACCAAAATAAATGAAATTAAAAACCTGACCACACTGAGTGTTAGGCAAGGGTTTAGAACAGCGGGGACGCACGTAGTCCTTGTAGCACGGCAAATGCAACAACTTGAAGAAACCTTTTTGGCAATATGTGATAAAGTTGATAGTACTTATAACCTATGATCCAACTTTTCCATTTCTCTCAAAGACATCATTTTTTGATGCTCGAGAACTTCAAATCTTATCTTACAGTCATGTTTCACAATTACATATTTAATGCCACTGAAAAGATTTGTTTGCAGCTAAATCTTCTCCCTTATTTTTCTTATAGTTCATTAGACCTTCTAATAAATAATAGTGTTCATGCTAATACAAACTGAAGCAAAGTTAATAAGACAAGTCAGTTCCTATCTTAGAATTTTCACAAATATTAAATAATTACATTCACCTGATAAATTACTTTATTAAGTACATTTTAACAAAATCTGTGACTCAAATATTTTTATTTTCTTAAAGTGAGAGCCACCCATTTGTAACCATAGAAACATTTATTATGTAATTGCAATATGTTAAGCAGTGTTTAAAGCATTTTATGTATGTAATCATAATTAACCTTCACACACCACCGATTTAAGATCCATAATTATGTTTTCTCTGTAGGTAAGGAAACTAAGACATATCCATATCCCTAATACTACACATCCAGGTAGAGGCATACCTAGGTTACTAATCCAAGTTTTGTGATGCTAACATAAATTAAATTTGATTTAATTTCCCTTTCATTAATTGTAGAATCCAGCATGATCATTGATTAAAACTTCTCTTTCATATGTTTTAATTTAACAAAGGCTTTAAAAGCCTTCTCTTGTCTGAACTTCTTTTTTTAATCAGTTGTTGATGAGGCTCAAATATTGATTAAAATATATTCTAATATGTTAAAAATAATTCCATATCATTATATATAGACTAGATATAGACTAGCCAAACATTACTGATATTTGCCAAATTGTATTACACACTACAATATCAGTCCAGTGTGGACACAAAATATGTAACTTGAATTCACTCTAAAGGGAATACTCTTTACTGCATAACAGCACTATTTTAAGTGGCCAGTAATTATTCTGAATATGTTTTACAAGTGAAAAATGTTTTCTATATTTGGGTTAAAATTAATATTTTAGTTTATAACTGTAAAATGGCCATCAAAGGTATAAAGGAATAGATGCTAACAACTGCTATTTTTATACACATAGCTATTATTTGACCTTCCTGAGAGTATTTGAAAATAAGTTGCTTACTTGAACAGAAGTTTTAAAATAAATTGTTAAAATTATTTTTGGTTAAATATAGTTCAAGGTGGTAGATCAGGTTTTTCTTAGCAAGTGAAGAATTATCAGATACATTATTTTATTTTTATACTGCATTTTGATTCACTGTCCACAAATGGGATACACCCTTTCATTTCTGCATTGTACAAAATGTAGATTCACACCATTCATGTAATCATACATATACATAGGGTAATGATGTCTGTCTCATTCGACCATATTTCATACCCCTGCCTCCTCCTCCTTTCATTTCCCTCTATGTAATCTAAAGTTCCTCCGTTCTTCTCTTACCTTCTCACCCCCACCCCCATTATGTATCATCATGGACTTAGCAGGGAAGACATGCAGCCTTTGGTTTTTTGGGATTGGATTATTTCACTTAACTTGATATTCTCCAATTCCATCCATTTACCTGCAAATGCCATAATTTTATTCTTTTTTTATGGCTGAGTAAATTCCATTGTGTATATGTAAAGAAACCACAGTTTCTTTATCCATTCATCTGTTGAAGGGCATCTAGGTTGGTTCCACAATCTAGCTATTGAGAATTGAACTGCTATAAATATTGATGTGGCTGGGTTACTATAGTATGCTAATTTTAAGTCCTTTGGGTATAAACCAAGGAGTGAGATAACTGGGTCAAAAAGTGGGTCCATTCCAAATTTTCTGAGGAATCTCTATACTGCTTTCCAGAGTGGCTGTACTAATTTGCAACTTCACCAGCAATGTATGAGTGTACACGCCAACACCTAATATTGCTTGTGTTCTTAATAATAACCATTCTAATTGGAGTAAGATGAAATCTTAGGGTGGTTTTAATTTGCATTTCTCTAATTACTAGAAATGTTGAACACATTTTCACATATTTATTAATCACCTGTATATCTTCTGTAAACTGTCTGTTTAGTTCCTTGGCCCAATTATTGATTGGGTTCTTTGTATTTTTGGTGTAAAGTTTTGTAAGTTCTTTACAAATTTTAGAGATTGGTGCTCTTTCTGAAGTGCCTGTGAAAAAGATTTTCTTGTACTCTGTAGATTCTCTTTTCATATTATTTATTGTATCCTTGCCTAAGAAAAAAACTTTTTAGTTTGAATCCATCCCATTTATTTATTCTTATTTTGATTTCTTGTGCTTTGTTAGTCTTGTTAAGGAAGTCTGGTCCTAAGCCTACATGATGAAGATTCAGACCTACTTTGTCTTCTATTTGGTGTCGGGTCTCAGGTCTAACACCTAGGTCCTTGATCCATTTTGAGTTGAGTTTGTGCAGGGTAAAAGACTGAGGGTTAATTTCATTTTACTACATATGGATTTCCAGTTTTCCCAGCACCATTGTCCCATGGATGCCCTCTTTCACCACTTCTATTCAACATTGTCCTTGAAACACTAGCCAGAGCAATCAGACAGACCAAAGAAATTAAAGGGCTATGAATAGGAAAAGAAGAACTCAAGTTATCACTATTTGCTGATGACATGATTCTATAGTTAGAGGATCCAAAAAATGCCACCAGAAAACTTCAAAAACTAATAAATGAATTTAGCAAAGGAGCAGGATATAAAATCAATACACATAAATTTAATACATTTCTATTCATAAATTATGGATCCTATGAAAGAGAAATTAGGAAAACCACTCCATTCACAATAGCCTCAAAAAAAAAATACTTGGGAATTAATCTAACAAAAGAGGTGAAAGACCTCTACAATAAAAACTACAGAACATTAAAGAAAGAAATTAATGAAAACCTTAGAAGATGGAAAGATCTCCCATGTTCTTGGATAGGCAGAATTAATATTGTCAAAATACTCATACCACCAAAAGTGCTAGACAGATTCAATGCAATTCCAATTAAAATCTTAATGATGTTCCTCATAGAAATAGGGAAAACAATCATGAAATTCATCTGGAAGAATAAGAATCCTGGAATAGCCAAAGCCATCCTGGGCAGGAAGAGTGAAGCAGGAGGTATCACAATACTAGACCTTACACTACACTACAGATTCATTATTTTTAGGAATGTCAATGAGCCAACTGATTTTTAATAAAACCTAAGGCCATGTGACAAAAATGGAGTTTATATTCTGCACAGCCAGGAAAATGGAATTATTTTGATAAGCCTATATCACTGTGTGGGTATTGGTGGAAAATATTTCAGTTTGGAGTGAAAGATTTCATAGTAATAAAACAAATTTAATGGACCAGTTCACTTTTCATCAATCATGCTGTTAAAGTTTACTATTGAAATATTCTAGGGAATTACCATCTGTTTATTTGAAGTCTCTCTGTTGTATATCAGCTGGATTTTTTCCTAAAGAAAGATGAAATTGAAACAGCCCAAGAAATCTGAACACAACAAAAGCAATTGTACTTCTTTTGAAAAATGAAAACAAAACCCCTCACCTTCCCACCCCCACACAATACAACATAATACAAACTCACTGGTTTTGAGGGGTTGTTTATTTATTTTTGTTTGGGGACTTTTCACTCCTAAGAACATATATTAAGCAGATTATAAACAAAATATTTTTGTTTACTTAGTTCACCCAGAAAATACTGAATTTAAATGACAATAATAGGTGTGCAAGAAAGTTCTTATTAATGTCAAAAAAATACCTATTCTAGCAACTTTAATGAATTTCATCTATATGTGAAGACTAAGTTTTTTCTTTTGGGAAATCTCTCCCTTAACAGAAATTCATTAATGCTTTTAAACCATTAATGCTTTTAAATGCATAAATGCTTAAAAACTTTTCTTTCTTTAAGCCCATTAAAAACAATAAGACATTGACCATTATTGAAATATCTCTCTTAAAATGTAAATTTCTCAAGAATTTTATCACACGAACTTTTTCTTTTTTGCTTCTTTAGTGTCTTTTTTCTTTCTCTTTTGTTCTCCCTGTCAATTCCTTTACTGTCATTAATGTGAAACTGCTGTGACTAAACCTATACTTTATATTGATTTTGCCAAAAATTTTTACAAGTGAGAAAAAAATTTTTACTGTAGAGAAACTTCTGGCCTAATGAAAGAGTTGTGTTTGTTTAAAGCAGAAAAGAAAATACCCGAGTGATCATATATTTTTGTTTTATATGATTTGAAAACTTATAATAAATGTGATATTTACATTACTGTAATTTTTTTTGTTGCTTTATTGCAAAGATTTTCTGAGGCTTCTTAGTCATTTCATGGAAAAGAGCAATAATTTTAGAGGACTTATGTAATATCACAGTAATTCTTTAAGAAGAAAAATACCATTGTGCCTTGAGCTATAATTTCATGCCAATGTAAGATTGTTAAACTCTCAATTCTTTCTTCATTCTTTATCTGTGACTATGTATAGGAGAGAACAGGGGAAATGTTAATAATGCTAGGATGGGAATTAAGATAACAAATTCTAACATGGCTATACTACTCATTATATAAGAAAGAAATGTCATCGACTATCTTTTGTCCATTAATAGTAAAAGTATGCTATTGAAGAGATTAAAATGGTATCAAATGCATGTTTTTACCCAACATCCTAGCACCAGATTGCTTTATGGGTGAGGTCTATTGACTATCAAAGTTAACTCCTAGCCTGTTATACAAGTAACTCCAGAAAAGAGAGCAAAAACTTCCAAGCTAACAGTATGACTTCTGGCTAAACTATTTTGCCAATAAAACCTTTAAAACTAAATGATCCCTATATTTATAAAAAAAAATATATACACAAATCATAGAACAAATGTATATTCCAGTGAATTTTCACAGTGATCACACTCTGTAACTATCATCTAGATCAAGTAACAACGACAAGCACATAGAAGGCACTGTTTGGGACACCATGCTACTCCAAGATAGTACTACCCTCCTAGGCAACTTAGGTTTGTCTGATTTTAAACTTTATATAATTAAACCACACAAAAATTGCTCTTTTGTCTGGCTTCTATCATTGTATATTTTATAGGAGATTCTTCCATATGTTGTCAGTAGTCACAGCACTTTTCTTTTTCTTAACTTACAGAATTCCAAAGATTTAAGTATGCCAAAAGTTTTCCCATCTTAATGGACCTTAGGATAGTTTCAAGAAGTTCCGTTAGAAAGTTTGGGAAGGCTGAGGCAGGAGTATGGAAAGTTCAAGGCCAGTCTCAGCAGGTTAGTGAGGCCCTAAGCAACTAAGAAAGACTCTGTCTCAAAATAAAAAATGAAAAAAGGAATGGAGATGTGGCTCAGTGGTAAAGAGTCCCTCAGTTCAGTTATTGGTACCAAAAAAATAAAATAAAATAAAATAAACCTTCAACTGGTATGATTCATGCACCTTACAAACTTTCTCGTCTCTATCTGTGGTGGTTGGTGTTAATACATACTCATTTTTTATTGTAAGTGGTTTTTGTAGGTCAAAGGACATGCATCTCTTCAAGTCAAGTAGATACTGCCACTTTTCCAAAGTAGCTGTACCAAATTATACAACCAAAGCCAGTGTAAAAATTACATCGCTCCACAATCTCAGTTAAACTTGATACTAATATTTTTAAAAATTTTAGTCATTCTGGTAGATAGTAATATCACATTACTTCATTAATACTAATTTCTCTGATTATTAATATTAATTTATCATATGACTAATGAAACTGAGTACTATTTTATATCTGCTCCTGCCATTTGAATGGACAGTTTTGGATGAATAGTAAAGTATTGATTACAGTACTTTGCTCATTTTTCTGTTGGGTTATATATATTTTTCTTATTGATTTGTGTGCAAGTAGGAATATAAATACATGTATGAATATAAATATATGTGTATTTGTAGGAGAATATATAGAGAGGCACATGAGAATATATGTATATAGGAAAATACAAATACATATCCCTTTTCACATATTTTATTGAACATACCTTCTCCAACTCTCTCTTTGTGTTTTAATTGTATTTTTGGATCAGTCGAAGTACTTAATTGTAACACATTCAAATTTATCACATTCCAGATAAGTACATTTTTAATAATGTCATTGTTGTGGTTACAATTTGTGATTCCCTGGTATTTATCAAATTTGGTCACACCCTTACATTTTTATTGGTCATTTCATATCCTATTTGATATAGAGTTCATTCAAGGCTTTTGCCAGTCTTCTACAGAGTAATATTTTTATCTATAACTGTAATATTTTTATCTATAACTTCTATACTTATGAATATTTTGATCCATACATGCATTTTTATTACATACTCGCATTTTATCCTTACTTCCTAAATTTGATTAATTTTTTCTGTGAAGCTACAAGGTCAATATAGACCAATATGAATATTATTTTCTTTATGGTTAGTACTTTTTTTCTACTCATAAAATCTAATAGATCCTAAAGTCATAAAAATTCATGTAAAATCTTATTTATACTTCATTTTGCGTACTTATCAGAAATTTAACTGTGCACATGGGATAGATATTGAGGCCACTATTTTTCCCTTGTGGATGCCCACATAACCATACCAGGTCAAGGAATAATTGTAGATGATCGAGATATGTTTTCTATTCCCAGGTTTTATTGGTGCAGGCCTCACACCCTTTAGAGTCTAAGTGAGTTTGGCTAGAGATAGCTCAGTTTTATAGCCAGAGTTTTCCGGACCTGAGCAAAACAAGGTATAGATTGACAAGGATGACTCCAAAGGCTGCAGGCTTCTAGAGCTTTGGGTATGAAAGAAAATTTCACAAGCTGCATTTTGAAACTTTTATGTCTTTAGGAATGAAGAGTATTCTGTCTCTAGCTCCCAAGTTTTAGTCAGGACAGTTTGGATGTTCCCACCACAAGATAATGGCCTTGGGAATAAACCAATTAGAGGAAAAGCAGGAATCTTTCCTCCAAAGTTGCTGGGGGTTGTAAATCTTCGTTTAACACTAAACGCAGGTGGG